>JAREIK010012506.1:0-15957 GCA_029783825.1 Sapria himalayana | reverse complement strand
TATAATAATCATTATATTTTATATATAATTATTAAATTCAATATAAACAATATTATTGATAAATATTCTAAAAATGAACAAAAAATAAATTAATAATCTATTATTAATAAGATAGATATCAATTAAAATATATTAAAAAAACCTAAAATTATTCAAATGAAATCTAAATATATTACTATATAATACTTTGTTATTTTCAAATTTTTTTTTTCTTATAAAAAGTTTATCCATATTTTTTTGATCAAAATTAATTTATATAAATTATATTTGTCTAACTCATAATTTATTTTTTTAATTAATATTTATATAATATAAACAAATAAATAATTAAAATGAATATTTAAAATTATAATCACAATAATAATATTGAGATTTATTCTTTATTATTTTGGTTATACCAGTCTAATTTAAATTAGATCTGTTACACTAATAATTTATTTTGTAATTAATATTTCTATAAAAATAAACTAATAAATGATTAAAATAAAAATTTAAAATTATACTGAATAAAAAATAAATGGAGATTTATGAATTATTATTAATGTATACTAGTTTAATATTTTAAGTATTTAGAGGATTTTTCAATTATGACTTTAGTAATTTATGTTTTTAGGCATTTAGTGGTTTATAGTTTTTATTTAAACAATGTAATAACAAAAAATTATTTTTGATATTTTTTCACATTTTCAAATGTTATAACCTTTGAAAATATAATAATTTTAAATTTTTTTAAAAATGTGAATACAATATTTAGTAATAATAATTATTATATTTATATATAATATAAACTAAATATAAATAATTTTATTGATAGATATGATATCAATTATCAAAAAGTAAATTAATATATTATTATTAATATGATAGATATAAATTAAAATATAATTGCAAAACCAAAAAATATTCAAATTCTAAGTAAAATTTATTACTAAATAAAAATTTTATTTTAGTTTTTGCTCCTTTTTATATGCTTATATTTTTTTTGATGAAAAAAAAATTATTTAAATTATATTTGTATCACTCATAATTTATTTGTTAAAAAATATTTTAATAAATTAATTAAATTATATTTAAGGTTTACGAGTTTAAAGGTTGAAGTATTTAGGGGTTTTTGTGTTTAAAAGTTTAGAGGTTTAAGTGTTTAGACATTTAGTGGTTTATAAGTTTTATTTAAATAATGATATAACAATAAAATTATTTTTATTATTTTTTTAATTTTTGAAAGTTATAACCTTTGAAAATATAATAAATTTTAAATTTTTTTCAAATGAAAATATAATATTTAGTTATAATAATTTTAATAATTATAAGCCATTTAAATTCAATATAAATAATTACAATGCTAGATATTATAATAATGATCACAAAAAAATTAATAAACTATTATTAATAAGATAGATATTATTTAAAATATATTTGCAAAATCTAAATTTATTCAAAATTAAAGTTAAATATATTAATTAATAATAATTTTTTTAATGTTTTGCTTTTTTTATTGCTTTAGATTTTTGTTATTATAAAAAATGTATTAAATTAATTTGTCTTACTCATAATTTATTTTTTAATTTATATTTATATAATAATAAACTAATAAATAATTAAAAAAAATTTTAAATTTATAATGATTACAAATAAAATTGAGATTTATTATTTATTATTCAGGATATACTTATTTTATGGTTTAAGTATTTAGGTGTTTTTGGGTTTAGGAGTTTAGTGATTTAAGTATTTAGACCTTTAGTGATTTATAGTTATTATCTAAAGAATTAAAAAACAAAAAATTTAATTTTTTGAATTTTTTTAATTTTTGAAGGTTGTAACCATTGAAAATATAATAATTTTAAATTTTTTTAAATGTGAATATAATATTTAGTTATATTAATCTTAATAATTATATATAATGTAAACTAAATATAAATAATTTTTATTAATAGATATTATAATAAAGATCAATAAATAAATTAATAAACTAGTATTAATAAGAATGATACAAATTAAAATATAATTGTAGAATCTAAAATGATTGAAATCAAAATAAGATATATTACTAAATAATAATTTTTTTATTTTAAAAATTTTGCCTCATTTTATGAGCTTATATATTTTTTTGATGAAAAATAAATTATTTAAATTGTATCTGTCTCACTAATAATTTATTTTGTAATTAATATTTCTATAAAAATAAATTGATAAATAATTAAAATGAATATTTAAAATTATAATTAATACAAATAAAAAAGAGATATATGATTTATAATTTTGTGTATACCTATTTAATGGTTTAAGTATTTTGTGGTTTTGGGGTTAAAGAGTTTATTGATTTATATATTTGCACATTTAGGTGTTTATAGGTTTTATTTAATCAATAAATAACAAAAAATTTATTTTTATGAATTTTCGTGATTTTAATAGTTCATAACCTTTGAAAATATAATTATTTTTAATCTTTCTAAAGTATGAATATAATACTTAGTTATAATAATCTTAATAATTATATTTGATGTAAATTTAATATAAAAAATTTTATTAATATATATTATTATAATGATGGAAAAATAAATTAATAAACTTTTATTAATAAGATAGATATTAATTAAAATATATTTGTAGAACACGATATAATTAAAAATCAAAGTAAATTATATTACTAAACAAAATTTCAAAATTTTGAAATTTTGAAATTTTGTTTATTTTTAAAGGCTTATTTTTTTTTCTTAAAAAATAATATATTTAAATTATATGTCTCACTAATTATTTATTTTGTAATTAATATTTCTATAAAAATAAACAAAAAAATAATTAAAATGAATATTTAATATTATAATGAAAACAAATAAAAATAAAATTTATTATTTATTATTTAGTTTATATAGGCTTAATGGTTTAAGAATTTAGGGGGTTTTGGTGTTAAAATGTCTAGATATTTAAATGATTAGGCATTTAGTGCTTTATTAGTTTTATTTTAATAATAAAATAATAAAAAAATTATTTTTGTGATTTTTTATCATTTTTGAAGGTTATAACCTTTGAAAAAAATAATAATTTTTAATTTTTTTTTCAAATGTAAATATAATATTTAGTTATAATAATCTTAATATTTATAAGACATTTAAATTCAATATATGTAATTTTATTGATAGATATTATAATAATGATCAAAAAATAAATTAATAAACTATTATTAAAAAGATTGATAGCAATTAAAATATAAATGCAAAACCAATAATGATTCAAAGTCAAAGTAAAATATATTACTAAATGATAATTTTGTGTTTTAAAATTTTTACTTCTTTTTATAAGCTTATATTTATTTTTTGATTAAAAATAAATTATTAAAATTATATTTGTCTTACTCATTATTTATTTAGCAATTAATATTTCTATAAAAAATAAATTAATAAATAATTAAAATAAATATTTAAAATTATTATGAATAGAAATTAAAATGAGATTTATGATTTATTATATATAGTATACCGGTTTAATGGATTGTTAATTTAGGTGTTTTGTCGTTTAGGAGTTAAGCAATTTATGTTTTTAGGCATTTTGTGGTTTATAGTTTGTATTTATATAAAAAAAATTTGATTTTATCTGATTTTCAAATGTTATAACCTTAGAAAATAAAATAATTTTTAAAATTTTTTAAAATGTGAATACCACGTATAATTATATTAATCTTACTAATTATATATCATATAAATTCAATATAAACAATTTTAATGATAGATAGTATAATAATGATCAAAAATTAAATTAATAAACCATTATTAATAATATAAATATTAATTAAAATATATCTACATAACACAAAATGATTCAAAATCAAATCAAAATATATTACTAATTAATAATATTTAATTTTCAAATATTTCCTTTTTTTATAAGCTTATATTTTTTATTGATTAAAAATAAATTATTTAAATAATATTTGTTTCACTCAATATATATTTTGTAATTAATTTTTCTAAAAAATTAAACTTTAAATAATTAAAATAAATATTTAAAATTATAATAAATAGAAATAAAAATTAGATTTATTATTTATTACGTAGTATATAGCTATTAAAAGGTTTATGTATTTAGGGGTTTCGGGGTCTATGAGCTTACTGATTTAAGTAAGTATTTAATGATCTATAGGTTTTATTTTAAAAAAAGAAATAAAAAAAATTTATTTTTATTATTTTTTCTCATTTTTTAAGGTTAAAACCTTTGAAAATATAATAATTTTTAAATTTATTTTCAAAAGTGAATAAAATATATATTTATAATAATCATTATAATTATATATCATATAAATTCAATATAAAATATTTTTATTGATAGATATTCTAATAATTATCAAAAAATAATTTAAAAATCTATTATGAATAAGATTGATTTTACTTAAAATATAATATCAAAACCTAAAATGATTCGAAAGCATAACAAAATATATTACAAAATAATAATTATTTGTTTTTAAATTTTTATGATTTTTATGATTTTTATAAGCTTATCTATTTTTTGATGAAAAATATTTTTAATAAATTATATTTTTAACTCATAATTTCTTTAATAATTAATATATATATAAAAATAAATAACTAAACAATCAAAATGATTTTTTAAAATTATAATGAAAACAAATAAAAATGAGATTTATTAATTAATATTTAGTGTATACTGGTTTAAAGGATTATCTATTTAGGGGTATCGAGATTTTGTAGTTTAGTCATTTAAGTGTTTAGGCATTTAGTGGTGTATAGGATTTATTTAAACAATGAAATAATAATAAAATTTTTTTTTTTATTTTTTCACATTTTCAAAGGTTATAACCTTTGAAAATATAATAATTTTAAAATTTTTTTAAAAGTGAATATAATATTTAGTCATAACAATCATTTTATTTATATATCATATAAATTCAATATAAACATTTTTTTGATAAATATTCTAATAATGATCAAAAAATAAATTAATAATCGATTATTAATAAGATAGATATCAATTAAAATATAATTATAAAACCATAAATGATTCAGAAGAAAAGCAAAATAAATTACTATATAATAATTTTTTGTTTTGAAAATTTTTTTTATTTTAAAAAGTTTATTTATAATTTTTTGATGAAAAATAATTTATATAAATTATATTTGTTTAACTCATAATTTATTTTATAATTAATAATTATATAAAAATATACAAATAAATAATTAAAATGAA
Organism: Sapria himalayana; assembly: GCA_029783825.1. Classification (NCBI taxonomy): domain Eukaryota; kingdom Viridiplantae; phylum Streptophyta; class Magnoliopsida; order Malpighiales; family Rafflesiaceae; genus Sapria; species Sapria himalayana. The sequence continues at coordinate 10,755 of JAREIK010012506.1, read as the reverse complement.
TATTTAAAATTATAATTAAAAAATATGAGTTTTATTTTTTATTATTTAAGGCATACCGATTTAATTTAAATTAGATCTATCTAACTAATAATTTATTTTGTAATTAATATTTCTATAAAATAAACTGATAAATAATTAATATAAAAATTTAAAATTAAACTGAATAAAATTTAAAATGAAATTTATGATTTATTATTAATGTATACCAGTTTAATTGTTTAAGTATTTAGAGGTTTTGTCATTTAGGTATTTATCAATTTATGTTTTTAGGCATTTAGTGGGTTATAGGTTTTATTTAAACAATAAAATAAAAAAAAATTTGAAAATTTTTATCATTTTCATAGGTCATAACCTCTGAAAATATAATAATATTTAAAATTTTTTAATATTTGAATACAATATTTAGTTATAAGAATTTTAATAATTCTATATCATATAAAATAAATATAAACAATTTTATTGATAGATATTATAATAATGATCAAAAATTAAATTAATAAACTATTTATAATAAGATAGATATTTTTTAAAAAATATTTACAAAACCCAAATTTTTTCAAAATTAAAGTAAAATATATATTTTTTGATAATAATTTTTAATATTTAATAATACTTCTTTTATACTTCTTTTAAAAGCGTATATATATTTTTTTATTAAAAATAAATTATTTAAATTATATGTGTCACACTCATAATTTATTTTGTAATAAAAATTTCTATAAAAATAATCTAATAAATAATTAAAATAAATATTTAATATAATAATAAATTGAAATAAAAATTCAATTTTTTAATTATTAAGTAGTATATAGCGGTTTAATGGTTTATTTATTTTGGCATTATGGGGTTTAGAAGTTTATTGATTTAATTGTGTATGCATTTAGTTGTTTATAGGTGTTATTTAAAAAAAATATCAAAAAATTTATTTTTTTTATTTTTTGATATTTTCAAAGGTTATAACCTTTGAAAATATCAAAATATAATTATATTTAAAAAAATATCAATTTAAATATAATTACCAAACCTAAAATGATTCAGAAATAAAGCAAAATATATTACTATATAATGATTTTTTGTTTTGAATTTTTTTTCTTTTAAAAACTTATCTATATTTTTTTTGATGAAAAATAATTATATAACTTATATTTGTCTAACTCAATCTATTATGTAATTATTAATTATATAAAAATAAACGAATAAATAATTAAAATGAATATTTTAAATAATAATGAAAAAAATAATATTGCGATTTATTATTTATTATTTGGGGTATACCGGTTTAAAATGTTTATCTATTTATTGTTTTCGAGATTTAGCAGTTATTGATTTAAGTTTTTAGGCATTTAGTGGTTTATAGAATTTATTTAAACAATGAAATAACAAAAAAAATTATTTTTTTTATTTTTTCACATTTTCAAAGGTTATAACATTTGAAAATATAATAATTTTAAAATTTTTTAAAAATGTGAATAAAATATTTAGTAATAATAATCATTATAATTATATATAATATAAACTAATTATAAATAATTTTATTGATATATATGATATCAATTATCAAAAAATAAATTAATAAACTATATTAAAATGATATATATGAATTAAAATATAATTACAAAACTAAAATGATTCAAAATCAATGTAAAATTTATTACTAAATAATAATTTTTTGTTTAAAAATTTTTACCTCTTTTTATAAGATTATATTTTTTTTATTAAAAGTAAATTATTAAAATTATATTTGTCTAACTAATTATTTATTTTCGAGTGGCTATTTTTGGACCTGTGGAACTGTTCGTCGTCTCTCTCTCTTCTCTCACTACAAGAAAAATCCTGATTTGCAACGGAAATTATTGCAATGGACATATCTATTTCAAAATAGTAACAGATTTACAACGGAATTATAATGAAAGTATGATAAGTAAATTGCAACGGACTTGCAACGAAAATTTGCAACGAATTCATTTCTGTTGTAAAACATGGCGGGAAAAGTTGGCGCTATTCTTGGAGACGACATTAAACGGATTTGGCCGTTGCAAATGTGCAAATGTGCAATAGATTTATAAATTTCAAGGAATTTTATCAAAGATAACTTAGAATTTTATTTATAATTGAAGGTAAATTATTAACTATCAACATTTATATAGAGGGGTCATTACAAGAAATTCACAATTTACCGATAGAGTTTATCGACGAATTAAATTCCGTGGGTACTTATATTGTGTTTAATGATGTTTTTTAAGTTAACTTCTTTTTAGAAACATCATGGTAAGTAATTGATAGAAAACTAATATAAGTAAAAATAATTTATTTTATTTTACTATTATGATTATTTTTTATTTTAGTATCTGTAGACCCCAAAAAAGTAGTTTTTATTTTTTTATTTTTTTTTAAATTTTTTAAATTTTTTAAATTTATTTTTTATTTTTTTATTTTTATTTTTTTTTAATTTTTTTATTATTGTTTTTTTAATTTAGATCTGAGCAAAACGTTAAAAAAACTAAAAAAATAAAATAAAAAAAAATGAGAAAAAGAGAAAAAAGGGGGAGAAACAGTTATTGGAAGGGGGCATTTTTTTTGTTTTTTTTAGAGGAGAGAGAGCAAAAGGAAAAGTGGGCGGAGCCAAAAACGGATGGAGGATAAAAATATTAAAAAAAAAACGCGTGAGAGGGAAGAAACAAAGGAGGAGAAATTTAAAGAGGGAAGAAGGAGAGGATATCTAAGGAATTTGATGTCGATCGGACCATCAAATCGGAGCTGATCGATCTCAAATTTTGATATAACGTTCTACTCAACACCAGAAACCACTGGATCTTCTCTGATCGAAATTTCAATGGTCGGATTTTCCTAGATCATAAGTTATTTTTTGGAGATTTTGAAATCAGTTTTAGCATTGGTAAGTTCGAGGTAAGGGTTTATTTTAATTCTTTAACCGTTAGATCCTTCTATATTTTGGATATGTTTGAAATAATACATAGATCTAGGTCATGAACGGTGCAGATTATATTTGTAGATTCGATTTAAAAGTTATACTAGTTAGAAACAATAGTTGTTGATTTTGTTTCAATTTCGAATGATTTTAGTGTAAGTTTTTGATCGTTGTTTTTAACCGTCAGATCGTTCTGAATTTTGGATATGTTTATGCTAAGACATAGATCTATATTATGAACGGTGCAGATTATATTTGTAGATTCCATTTAAAAGGTATACAAGTTAGAACCAATAGTCGTTGATTTTGTTTCGATTTCGAACGATTTTAGTGTAAGCTTTTGATCGTTGTTTTTAAGCGTCAGATCATTCTGAATTTTGGATATGTTTATGCTAAGACATAGATCTATATTATGAACGGTGCAGATTATATTTGTAAATTCCATTTAAAAGTTATACTAGTTAGAACCAATAGTTGTTGATTTTGTTTCGATTTCGAACGATTTTAGTGTAAGTTTTTGATCGTTGTTTTTAACCGTCAGATCGTTCTGAATTTTGGATATGTTTATGCTAAGACATAGATCTATATTATGAACGGTGCAGATTATATCTGTATCTTCCATTTAATAGTTATACTAGTTAGAACCAATAGTTGTTGATTTTGTTTCGATTTCGAACGATTTTAGTGTAAGTTTTTGATTGTTGTTTTTAACCGTCAGATCGTTCTGAATTTTGGATATGTTTATGCTAAGACATAGATCTATATTATGAACGGTGCAGATTATATCTGTATCTTCCATTTAATAGTTATACTAGTTAGAACCAATAGTTGTTGATTTTGTTTCGATTTCGAACGATTTTAGTGTAAGTTTTTGATCGTTGTTTTTAACCGTCAGATCGTTCTGAATTTTGGATATGTTTATGCTAAGAAATAGATCTATATTATGAACGGCGCAGATTGGATTTTGAGTCCTGAATAGTCATATTTCAGTACGGAAACAGTATCTATATTTCTGGGTTTTAAGATAGAAAATCAAAGTTTTTTTTCTCTTCACTGTCTAAATTTCATCATAGGTCCGATTCTGCTTCGTCTGTGGTCTGATCTATCTGAAATTTGGAAGAGAGTTTCTTAACTCATAAATCTTCATTATGAATGGTGAAGATTAGGATTTGATTTCAAAACAGTAGTGTTTTTTTTTGTCTGGGAATAGTTAATCAAACTAGGATATTTTTTTTATTTTATTTTTGTTATATTTAACATATGATTGATTTATACTCTTATTTAGAAATTTTGTAGTTAATTTACTTAAGCCTAATAGGATCAATACTGATACCATAAACTACCTTAGGACCAACTCATTAGTTCCAACCCATTTACTTTAGGTTCAAACCTATTAATCCAAGCCTAACATATTTAGGTCCATCAACTTTAGTCCAACCCATTAATCAAAGCCCAACATATTTATGCCCATCAACTTGGGTTCAAACCTATTAATCTAAGCCCATCAAATTAGGCCAATTAAATTAGGCTGAACCTCATACCTAGAAGCCCACCAAATTTGACCCAAGCCCACTATGTAGGTTTGACCCATTAGGTCCAACCCATTTACTTTAGGTTCAAACCTATTAATCCAAGCCCAACATATTTAGGCCCATTTACCTTAGGCCCAACCCAACTTATTAGTACCAAGCCCACTTCCTAGGTCCAACCCATTTACCTTAGGCCCAATCCAACATATTAAGACCAAGCCCACTTCCTAGGTACAACCCATTTACCTTAGGCCTAACCCAACCTCTTAGGACCAACCCATTTGCTTAAACCCAACTAAGTCCACTTTATAGGTTCAATCCATCTACCTTAGGCCCATTAACTTGGGCCCATCCTATTAGAGACTTATCAAATTAGATCGAATTAGACCCATCCATTTAGGCCCAATACATTAGTTTATGCCCAACCCACTTAGGCACATTCTATACTTAGATGCTCATCCAATTAGGTCCAATTTATTAAATTAAGCCACATATTTAGAAGCCTAACATAATATCCCGAACCCTTTAGGTTAATTTACCGACCCTTACGTCATTTGATCAAGCCCCTTTGCCACGTATTCTGATCAGCTCTTTAGCTTGTCAAATTCCACTCTTAATTTATTCACAATTTATCATTTTCTAAAAAAAGAAAAAATGAAAACAAAGTCTTCAAAAAAATCAATTTCTAAATTTTCATTTTTTTTCCTAATTTTCAATTTCATCTTTTAAGTTTTTAATTTCAAAATAATATTTTTCTAATTTATCAAAATTCAAGATATCTAATTTCAAAAGTCAATTTCCTCGTGTTTTTTTTGAATGATGATGATGGTTTTAAAAACTAATTTTAATAACTTAAGAAAACTCATTTATTGATTGTAGTATTCCCCAAAGTAAAAATTGAAAATTGTTATTAATAACAAATTTTGAAGATGTAGAGAATACTATTTTGATTTTTAGTATATATATATATAAAGTGAAAATTTAAAATTGTTATTAATAACATATTTTGAAGATATAGAGAAAACTATTTTGATGTTTTTTAAAAATTTATATTTATATATATATATATTTTTTACATTGTTCTGATTTGGGATAACCTAATGGAAACAACTGTAAGAATGAAACAAAAATAAAGGAAAATCAAATTTAACTTATTCATTTTTTACCATTTTTCTTCTCCTTTTTTTGGGGGTTTTAATGATAGGTAGGTACGACATTTTGAATTCTTTTATGTTTTTAAAATATTCTTTATTACATTATTAATTCACTTTAGAAACTTATTAATTTTTTTTAACTTTTTTTTTTCCTTCCATTTTCAACTCTCCTTCTCCTTTCCAGAAATTTTAAAATTAAATACTTTTTCATGTATTTTCTAAAATCCAAATTTAATTCATTCCCACTTTTTTACCACTTTATCTTTCTAGGGAAAATCTAAATTTAGGAATTTAAATTCACTAAAACCAAACAAAAAAATAATAGTTTATTTTGTCAATTTTCCATTATTTTGCACTCTTGTTCTATAATTACAAGTACGACTGTCCTTTTGGCAGATTATTTTTTATGACAATTTTGACTTCTTTTGGTAAGTTTTTGAAAATTTCTCACATTTGAATTTATAAATCTGTCACATAAAGTTGGTCCAAGTGGATTGACCCTATCCCAATAATAATGTATTTCCTTTTGTTTTTTTAAGAAAATAATGTATTTCCTTTTTTGATTCCTTAGTACTTCAGAAGAATCAGAACGTCAGTTGAAAAAACAAATATTAAAAATAGTGCTATTGATATATTATTGTGAAAAATTACTATCACTTCAATTTTATTATTTAAATAGTATCCATTCAATTTTATTTATTTTTCAGCGTTTCTACTTTAAATTATAAAAACCATCGAATCATTTAAATTTTTATTAAAAAAAATGAATTTCTATTATTTAATTTTGAAAATATAAATTTCTAATTTGTTATTAGTAAATTTATAATCACGTGTGATGGGAGAATTGCTTCCCAAAATTTCCCAAATTGCCCCCACCCCTAATTTTCACGGAGAATAAATAAATAAAACAGAAATCAAACCCAAATTAAAATCAAACCTAAAAGCCTAAAAGCCCTAATTTTCCCTCTCCCTGCAGGTTTTGGTCCCCTTTTTGCTGCTGCTAGTCCTTTTCCCTTGCCTCTCTCCGGCTACTACAAGTTTAGTCATCTTCATGGCTGATGCAGGTTTGGTCCTCCTCTCAGTGTTTGGTTCTGATTTTCTGTATTTATTTATTAGAACTACATGATTTTTGGTTCTTTTCTTTGCGATTTGGTTTGATTTTACCTCATGTTTTTAAGGGTATTGATTTTACTTCTGAATGTATGGATCACCACTGAGATTCCCCAAGAATTCGAAGACGATTTCATCATGGGTTGACCCTAGTTAGGACAACTGCAAAATCAATCCTCAACTTTACCTTTATTGCCCGTATGATAAAAACAAAGGTTTATTTTATTTTTTTAACTACTTATTTTAATATATAATACTTTTTAATTTTAGGTGGTCAAGTTAAAGCGTCCAACTTTTCCACATGAGCTCCTAGAACAAACTCATAAGAGGAAGGTAGATAATCAATTTGTTGATCAGAAGTCTAAGGATATCTATGTAAGTGCAAACTTTTTAGTCAATTTGTTTATAATTTTTGTTTATAGAAAAATATATTACTAATGTTTATATATTTCAGGATCATGTAGTTGCAAGGTATGAGACTGAGACCGCAGCTGTAAGAAATGATGCATCTTCATTTCAATCAGTTGATGCAACTCAAATCTATCTAGATGAGGTTGGGGGAGTCAAGAAGAAACGAGTATATGGCCTTGGATCGATGGGATATGTATGCCTACGATCTCAGGCATCATCCAATTCTATTAATATGCCTTCAACTTGTCAACCAGTTCAAGAATCTCAGACACAGGCACAAGAAGATAGTCGAATCCAGGTTTTGGAAAAGGAGATGAGTGTGATGCGTGAGCAAATGATGCAGCAGCAGAGGGAGCATTTACGGACTGTGCAAAGTCTCACTACAGCTTTTCATACACAGATTTCAAAGCTTATTAGGGGTCTGCCTATTCCACCAGCCATTGCTCCAGAGTTAGATGTACATTCTACATGAAGGATCCCACTGATTGTTAAGACATTTTAATTATTAAACTGTTGCACAAGGGAACTATAAACTTAAATTTTGGTTGGATATGATATATAAAACTATTAACTATTAGTTATCAAAAAATTTGTGTTGCATTTTTTATTATGGTATAGACAATTTTGAAATTGGTACAGGAAATTTTAAATAATATAGAAAATTTTGGAAATTTACAAATTTAACAAAAATTAATGAAAATTGGAAAAAAATAATTGCAATGGATTTTGCAATGGATTTTGCAACGGTTATTCTGTTGCAACTAAGTAAAGTTTATAAAGAAAATATTTGTTGCAATGCTGTTGCGAATTTGCAACGGAATTGCAATAGAATTACAACAACATATTTTGCAACGACTCGTAGTGGTTGCAAATCTGTTGCAAAGTTGCAACGGAATGACTAATAGAAATTGTAGTGGTTAGTAATGAAACAGTTGCTGATCTGTTGGAAATTTGCAACAGAATGGCAACAACTTTAGTTAATTCATTGTCTTTTGTTTTTTGTGATTTAGCAACTGAATTAGCAACAGATGTGAAATTCGTTGCAATAAAAACAACGGAATAATTCCGTTGCAAATCCGTTGGTCTTTTGCAACTGAATGCCAAAGTGTGCAAAATTGCATCAAGGTTTTTTGCAACAGAACACTTATGTTGAAAATCCGTTGCTAATAGAGATTTGCAACGGATTTTTATGGGTTTGCAACTTATTTGCAACGGAAAAATCCGTTGCATAACTTTGATTTTCTTATAGTGTCTCTGTGCGATTTATCTCGACAATTTTATGTACTACATACTATAAGGCATTTCTGTTGCTTTAATCTGTAATGCATAAGTATTTTTTGGTGGATTTAGCTAGTCGTACTGAGTGACTAGCGAACCGTGTTATTTTCGGTGTTTATTTCTCATTTTTTGATTCTATCATGGATTGTTGCTGAATTGGGATATATATATTGCTTATTTTCTGTTATTTCTGTGTTTCTGTATCTCAATCTCACTAGCGTGGAAGCACAATTGCCCAACAATTATATGTGGTATACCGGTTTAATTGATCGATTATTTAGGGGTTTTTCATTTAAGAGTTTAGCAATTTATGTTTTTAGGCATTTAGTGGTATATAGGTTTTATTTATATAATAAAAATAAATTTTTTTTTTTGATTTTTTTTAGATTTTCAAAGGTTATCACCTTTTAAAATAAAATAATTTTTAAATATCTTTTGAAATGTGAATACCCTGTTTAATTATATTAATCTTATTAATTATATATCATATAAATTCAATATAAATAATTTTAATGATATATATTATAATAATGATCAAAAATTAAATTAATAAACTATTATTAATAATATAAATATTAATTAAAATATATTTACATAACACAAAATGATTCAAAATCAAATAAAAATATATTACTAAATAATAATATTTAATTTTTAAATTTGTCCATCTTTTTATAAGCTTATATTTTTTTATGATTAAAAATAAATTATTTAAATTATATTTGTTTCACTCGAAATTTATTTTGTAATTAATTTTTCTAAAAATTAAAATATAAATAATTAAAATGAATATTTAAAATTATAATAAATATAAATAAAAATTAGATTTATTATTTATTAAGTAGTGTACAGCTGTTATAAGGTTTATGTATTTAGGGGTTTTGGGTTTTATGAGCTACTGATTTAAGTAAGTAAACATTTAGTGGTCTATAGGTTTTATTTAAAAAAGAAATAACAAAAAATTTATTTTTTGTATTCTTTCTCATTTTTCAAGATTAAAACCTTTGAAAATATTATAATTTTTTAATTTTTTTATAAGTGAATACAATATTTATTTATAATAATCATAATAATTATATATCATATAAATTCAATATAAACAATTTTTTGATAGATATTCTAATAATTATCAAAAAATTAATTAAAAATCAATTATGAATAAGATTGATATTACTTAGAATATAATATCAAAACCTAAAATGATTCAAAAGCAATGCGAAATATAATACTTAATAATAATTATTTGTTTTTAAATTTTTATTCTTTTTATAAGCTTATGTATTTTTTGATGAAAAATAATTTTTATAAATTATATTTTTAACTCACACTTTATTTTATAATTAATATATATATATATATATAAAACTAAACAATCAAAATGAATTTTTTTAATTATAATAAAAATAAATAAAAATTAGATTTATAAATTATTATTTAGGGTATGCCCGTTTAAATCGATTATCTATATAGGGGTATTGGGATTTTGTAGTTTAGTGATTCATAGGTTTTATTTAAACAATGAAATATTAAAAAAATATATATATATTTTTTGTTATTTCACATGTTCAAAGGTTATAATCTTTGAAAATATAATAATTTTAAAATTTTTTTCAAAAGTGAATATAATATTTAGTTATAATAATTATTAAATCTATATATCATAAAAATATTTTTATTGATAAATATTTTAATAATGATCAAAAAATAAAATAATAATATATTATTTATAAGTTAGATATCAATTAAAATAAAATTACAAAACCTAAATTGATTCATAAACAAAGTAAAATATATTATTATATAATAATTTTTTGTTTTTAAATTTTTTTCTTTTAATAAGTTTATCTATATTTTTTTATGGAAAAACAATTTATATAAATTATATTTTTCTAACTTATAAATTATTTTGTAATTAATATTTATATAAAAATAAACAAATAAATAAATAAAATGAATATTTAAAATTATAATGAAAAAAATAAAAAATGAGATTTATTATTTATTATTTAGCATATACCTATTTAAAAAATTTATCTATTTAGTGTTTTCGAGATTTAGAAGTTATTGATTTAAGTATTTAGGCATTTATGGTTTAGAGCTTTATTTAAACAATGAAATAACAAAAATTTATTTTGATATTTTTTCAAATGTATAATGTCATAACATTTGAAAATATAATAATTTTAAAATTTTTTAAAAATTGTGAATACAATTTAGTAATAATAATTATTATAACTATATAATAATAAACTAATATAAATAATTTTATTGATAAAATTATATCAATTATCAAAAAATAAATTAATAAACTATTATTAATATGATAGATATAATTAAAAATATA
>JAREIK010012505.1:67500-77500 GCA_029783825.1 Sapria himalayana | reverse complement strand
GGGAGAGCTAGCAACGGGGTCATTGTCTAGCTGTACAGGCAATCGGATGTCGAGGGCTTGGGGGTGGCATATGAGCACACCCATGCCACAAGTGGCATGGGTGTGTGCACGCCAGGGGCAGCACGCAAGGCAACGTGCCTAAGCCAATGCACCATGCCTAAGCAAGGGACTAAGCCGAGGCACCATGCCTAGGCATGCACTAGGCCAAGGCATCGCGCCTAGGCATGCACTAGGTTAAGGCACCTTGCCTAGGCAAGGCACTAGGCGACGGCACAATGACTAGGCATGCACTAAGCGGAGGCACCGCCGTGCCTAGGCGAAGGCCCCGTGCCTAGGCATGCACTAGGCCAAAAGCACCGTGACCAGGCATGCACTAGGCCGAGGCACCCTGTCTAGGCATGCACTAGGTCAAGGCACCCTGTCTAGGCATGCGCTAGGCCGAGGCACCCTGTCGAGGCATGCACTAGTCCGAGGCACCCTATCGAGGCATGCACTAGGCCGAGGCACCATGCCCAGGCAAGGCACTAGGCCGAGGCACCATGCCCAGGCAAGGTACTAGGCCGAGGCACCCTGTCTAGGCATGCACTTGGCCGAGGCACCGTGTCTAGGCAAGGTACTAGGCCGAGGCACCATGCCCAGGCAAGGTACTAGGCCGAGGCACCCTGTCGAGGCATGCACTAGTCCGAGGCACCATGTCGAGGCATGCACTAGGCCAAGGCACCATGCCCAGGCAAGGCACTAGGCCGAGGCACCATGCCCAGGCAAGGTACTAGGCCGAGGCACCCTGTCTAGGCATGCACTTGGCCGAGGCACCGTGTCTAGGCAAGGTACAGGTACTAGGCCGAGGCACCATGCCCAGGCAAGGTACTAGGCCGAGGCACCCTGTTGAGGCATGCACTAGGCCGAGGCACCATGCCCAGGCAAGGCACTAGGCCGAGGCACCATTCCCAAGCAAGGTGCTAGGCCGAGGCACCCTGTCTAGGCATGCACTTGGCCGAGGCACCGTGTCTAGGCAAGGTACCAGGCCGAGGCACCATGCCCAGGCAAGGTACTAGGCCAAGGCACCCTGTCTAGGCATGCACTAGGCCGAGGCACCGTGTCTAGGCAAGGTACTAGGCCGAGGCACCCTGTCTAGGCAAGGTACTAGGCCAAGGCACCCTGTCTAGGCATGCACTAGGCCGAGGCACTGTGTCTAGGCAAGGTACTAGGCCGAGGCACCATGCCCAGGCAAGGTACTAAGCCGAGGCGCTGTGCCTAGGCTAGGCACCGTGCCTAGGAGGCATGCACTAGGCGGAAGCAACGTGGGGGGAGCGAGGGGCATGCCTTTGCTCAAGCAACGTGGTGGGGGGGAGGGACGAGAGGCATGCTTGCAACGTGGGGGAAACGTCCGTCTATAGGCCTGGGCGGCCGAGGGCAAGCAGCATGGCGTCTTAGGCAACGAGTCGACAAAGACTGCATGGGAGAGCAAGCAACGGGGTCATTGCCTAGCTCTACCGGCAATCGGATGTCGAGGGCTTGTGGGTGGCATATGAGCACGCCCATGCCACGAGTGGCATGGGTGTGTGCACGCCGGGGGTAGCACGCAAGGAAGCGTGCCTAGGCCGGGTGCGCTGCCAAGCCCATAGAGGCAACCACCCCCCCCTTAAAGAGCAATATAAGCCTTTTTGGAAAAATCTGGAGGAGACATCACACACGCTTGAGGAGACATAATGGCAAATTTTAACTAGGAAAGCGATTTTAGTCCCGTTTTTTTTTGCAGATTCTCTTTATAATAATTATACATGGCCAAGGAAAAAAGAAGAAAAAAATTTGGACGCAGAAAATATTTATTTTTATTTATTTACTAGAAAAATAGGGGAAAATAGGGAAAAATAGGAGAAAATAGTAAAAATATTTTTAAAATTCATTTTTCACATGGGAAAAATATTTGGGACCAGGATTGATCGATTTGAAGTGGAGGAAATATTTTATTTTAATTTATTTACTTAAAAAATAGGCGAAAAATAGGGGAAAAAAGGGGGGAAATAGGGGAAAATATGGGGAAATAGGGGAAAATAATTGATTTAAGATTTGACTACTGGAATGCAATATTTTACTATAAAATATTAATATTTGATAATATTTTAAATGAAAAAGTGATAATTTTAATTTTTTTTTTCTCTAAAAATATAGGAATACAGGGGAAAACATGGGAAAAGGTATTGAAAAACATTTTTTGTCATGATAATGATATTTTGAACAATGAATGAAGAAGAAACAATGGAATAGAAACGAGCATGGTTAGGGAAGCGATTAAGGCATCGGTGCGGAAAGCCATCAATATTGTCGGGTGAGGAAAGGCATGGAGGACAACAAGGGTTGTGGCACCATCAATATTGCCGAGGCACCATCAATATTGCACATTACATTTCTTGGCACGATGGAACGGGTTACCGTGGCGTGCAATAGCACTAGGCCGAGGCCCCGTGTGTCTGGGCATGACAAAGCACTAGACCCAGGCCCTATGTCTAGGCATGGCGTGGCATAGCACTAGGCGCCGAGGCATCGTGTGTCTAGGCATGCCATGCCATAGCACTAGGCGCCGAGGCCCCGTGTGTCTAGGCATGGCATGGCATGGCACTAGGCGTCGAGGCCTCGTGGGTCTAGGCATTGCATGGCATGGCACTAGGCGTCGAGGCCCCTTGTGTCTAGGCATGGCATGTCACTAGGCGTCGAGGCCCCGTGGGTCTAGGCACTGCATGGCATGGCACTAGGCGTCGAGGCCCCCTGGGTCTAGGCATGGCATGGCATGGCACTAGGCGTCGAGGCCCCGTGTGTCTAGGCATGGCATGCCATAGCACCAGGCGCCGAGGCCCCGTGTGTCTGGGCATGGCACGGCATGGAACTAGCCCGAGGCCCCGTGTGCCTAGGCATGGCATGGCATGGAACTAGGCGCCGAGGCCCCGTGTGTCTAGGCATGGCATGGCACTAGGCGTCGAGGCCCCGAGGGTCTAGGCATTGCATGGCCTGGCACTAGGCGTCGAGGCCCCGTGGGTCTAGGCATGGCATGGCACTAGGCGTCGAGGCCCCGTGGGTCTAGGCATGGCATGGCACTAGGCGTCGAGGCCCCGTCGGTCTAGGCATGGCATGGCATGGCACTAGGCGTCGAGGCCCCGTCGGTCTAGGCATGGCATGGCATGGCACTAGGCGTCGAGGCCCCGTGTGTCTAGGCATGGCATGCCAGAGCACCAGGCGTCGAGGCCCCGTGTGTCTTGGCATGGCATGGAACTAGCCCGAGGCCCCGCGTGCCTAGGCATGGCATGGAACTAGGCGCCGAGGCCCCGTGTGTCTAGGCATGGCTTGCCATAGCACTAGCCCGAGGCCCCGTGTGTCTAGGCATGGCATGGCACTAGGCGTCGAGGCCCCGAGGGTCTAGGCATTGCATGGCATGACACCAGGCGTCGAGGCCCCGTGTGTCTAGGCATGGCATGGCATGGCACCAGGCGTCGAGGCCCCGTGTGTCTAGGCATGGCATGGCGTGGCATGGAACTAACCCGAGGCCCCGTGTGCCTGGGCATGGCTTGGCATGGCATGGAACTAGCCCGAGGCCCCGTGTGCCTAGGCATGGCTTGGCATGGAACTAGGCGCGCGAGGCCCCGTGTGTCTAGGCATGGCATGCCATAGCACTAGCCCGAGGCCCCGTGTGTCTAGGCATGGCATGCCATAGCACCAGGCGCCGAGGCCCCGTGTGTCTGGGCATGGCATGGCGTGGCATGGAACTAACCCGAGGCCCCGTGTGCCTGGGCATGGCTTGGCATGGCATGGAACTAGCCCGAGGCCCCGTGTGCCTAGGCATGGCTTGGCATGGAACTAGGCGCGCGAGGCCCCGTGTGTCTAGGCATGGCATGCCATAGCACTAGCCCGAGGCCCCGTGTGTCTAGGCATGGCGTGCCATAGCACTAGGCGCCGAGGCCCCGTGTGTCTAGGCATGGCATGCCATAGCACCAGGCGCCGAGGCCCCGTGTGTCTGGGCATGGCATGGCGTGGCATGGAACTAACCCGAGGCCCCGTGTGCCTGGGCATGGCTTGGCATGGCATGGAACTAGCCCGAGGCCCCGTGTGCCTAGGCATGGCTTGGCATGGAACTAGGCGCGCGAGGCCCCGTGTGTCTAGGCATGGCATGCCATAGCACTAGCCCGAGGCCCCGTGTGTCTAGGCATGGCGTGCCATAGCACTAGGCGCCGAGGCCCCGTGTGTCTAGGCATGGCATGGCACTAGGCGTCGAGGCCCCGTGGGTCTAGGCATTGCATGGCATGGCACTAGGCGTCGAGGCCCCGTGGGTCTGGGCATGGCATGCCATAGCACTAGCCCGAGGCCCCGTGTGTCTAGGCATGGCGTGCCATAGCACTAGGCTCCGAGGCCCCGTGTGTCTAGGCATGGCATGGCATGGCACTAGGCGTCGAGGCCCCGTGGGTCTAGGCATTGCATGGCATGGCACTAGGCGTCGAGGCCCCGTGGGTCTAGGCATGGCATGGCATGGCACTAGGCGCCGAGGCATCGTGTGTCTGGGCATGGCATAGCACTAGGCGCCGAGGCCCCGTGTGTCTGGGCATGGCATAGCACTAGGCGCCGAGGCATCCTGTGTCTAGGCATGGCATGGCATGGCATAGCACTAGGTCGATGCCCCATGTGTCTAAGCATGGCATGGCACTAGGCGCCGAGGCATCCTGTGTCTAGGCATGGCATGGCATAGAGCACTAGGTCGATGCCCCGTGTGTCTAGGCATGGAATGGCATGGCACTAGGCGCCGAGGCCCCGTGTGTCTAGGCATGGCATAGAGCACTAGGCCAATTAATGGCACATCCATGATAGAAATAAACCTCAACCCTAAAAAAACAATGTTTTTTAAACTAGGCCGAGTTTAATCTAGGCATGGCATGGCACTACTAGGCCGAGGCACCGTGCCTAGGCATGTCATGGCACTAGGCCGAATCACAGTGCCTAGGCATGACACTAGGCCGAGGCACCGTGCCTAGGCACGCCATTAAGCCGAGGCACCCTGTTTAGGCAAGGAACCAGGCCGGGGCACCATTTCTAAGCATGTCATAACACTATGTCGAGGCACCTTGTCCGGGGCAACGTGACTAGGCATGCCATGGCACTAGGCCGAGGCACCGTGCCCTATGCATGAGACTAGGCCGACTCACCGTGCTTAGGCATGCACTAGGCCGAATCACCGTGCCTAGGCATGTCATGGCACTAGGCCGAGGCACCGTGCCTAGGCAAGTCGTGGCACTAGGCCGAATCACCGTGCCTAGGCATGTCATGGCACTAGGCCGAGGCACCGTGCCTAGGCATGACACTAGGCCGAGGCACCGTGCCTAGGCATGCACTAGGCCGAATCACCGTGCCTAGGCATGACACTAGGCCGAGGCACCGTGCCTAGGCATGCACTAGGCCGAATCACCGTGTCTAGGCATGTCATGGCATAAGGCCGAGGCACCGCGCCGAATCGCCGTGTCGAGGCATGCCAAGGCACTAGGCCGTGCCACCGTGCCTATTCAAGCACTTGGCCGAGGCACCGTTCCTTGGAGGCATGCACTAGGCCTAATCACCGTGCCTAGGCATGCCATGGCACTAGGCCGAATCACCGTGCCTAGGCATGCATGCCATGGCACTATGCCGAATCACCGTGCCTAGGCATGCCATGGCACTATGCCGAGGCACCGTGCTTAGGCAAGCACCTGGCCGAGGCACCGTGCCCAGGCCATGACACTAGGCCGAATCACCTTGCCTAGGCATGTCATGGCACTAGGCCGAGGCACCGTGCCCAGGCCATGGCACTAGGCCGAGGCACCGTGCCTAGGCATGTCATGGCACTAGGCCCAGGCACCGTGCCTAGGCATGAGACTAGGCCGACGCAACGTGCTTAGGCATGCATGTCATGGCACTAGGCCGAGGCACCGTTCCTAGGCAAGTCGTGGCACTAGGCCGAGGCACCGTGCCTAGGCAAGTCGTGGCACTAGGCCGAATCACCGTGCCTAGGCATGTCTTGGCACTAGGCCGAGGCACCGTGCCTAGGCAAGTCGTGGCACTAAGCCGAATCACCGTGCCTAGGCATGTCATGGCACTAGGACGAGGCACCGTGCCTAGGAAAGTCGTGGCACTAGGCCGAATCACCGTGCCTAGGCATGACACTAGGCCGAGGCACCGTGCCTAGGAAAGTCGTGGCACTAGGCCGAATCACCGTGCCTAGGCATGACACTAGGCCGAGGCACCGTGCCTAGGCATGCACTAGGCCGAATCACCGTGCCTAGGCATGACACTAGGCCGAGGCACCGTGCCTAGGCATGCACTAGGCCGAATCACCGTGCATAGGCATGACACTAGGTCGAGGCACCGTGCCTAGGCATGCACTAGGCCGAATCACCGTGCCTAGGCATGACACTAGGCCGAGGCACCGTGCCTAGGCATGCACTAGGCCGAATCACCGTGCATAGGCATGACACTAGGCCGAGGCACCGTGCCTAGGCATGCACTAGGCCGAATCACCGTGCATAGGCATGACACTAGGGCGAGGCACCGTGCCTAGGCATGCACTAGGCCGAATCACCGTGCCTAGGCATGACACTAGGCCGAGGCACCGTGCCTAGGCATGCACTAGGCCGAATCACCGTGCATAGGCATGACACTAGGTCGAGGCACCGTGCCTAGGCATGCACTAGGCCGAATCACCGTGCCTAGGCATGACACTAGGGCGAGGCACCGTGCCTAGGCATGCACTAGGCCGAATCACCGTGCCTAGGCATGACACTAGGCCGAGGCACCGTGCCTAGGCATGCACTAGGCCGAATCACCGTGCATAGGCATGACACTAGGCCGAGGCACCGTGCCTAGGCATGCACTAGGCCGAATCACCGTGCATAGGCATGACACTAGGGCGAGGCACCGTGCCTAGGCATGCACTAGGCCGAATCACCGTGCCTAGGCATGACACTAGGCCGAGGCACCGTGCCTAGGAAAGTCGTGGCACTAGGCCGAATCACCGTGCATAGGCATGACACTAGGTCGAGGCACCGTGCCTAGGCATGCACTAGGCCGAATCACCGTGCCTAGGCATGACACTAGGGCGAGGCACCGTGCCTAGGCATGCACTAGGCCGAATCACCGTGCCTAGGCATGACACTAGGCCGAGGCACCGTGCCTAGGCATGCACTAGGCCGAATCACCGTGCATAGGCATGACACTAGGGCGAGGCACCGTGCCTAGGCATGCACTAGGCCGAATCACCGTGCCTAGGCATGACACTAGGCCGAGGCACCGTGCCTAGGCATGCACTAGGCCGAATCACCGTGCATAGGCATGACACTAGGTCGAGGCACCGTGCCTAGGCATGCACTAGGCCGAGGCACCGTGTGCCTGGGCATGGCTTGGCATGGCATGGAACTAGCCCGAGGCCCCGTGTGCCTAGGCATGGCTTGGCATGGAACTAGGCGCGCGAGGCCCCGTGTGTCTAGGCATGGCATGCCATAGCACTAGCCCGAGGCCCCGTGTGTCTAGGCATGGCGTGCCATAGCACTAGGCGCCGAGGCCCCGTGTGTCTAGGCATGGCATGCCATAGCACCAGGCGCCGAGGCCCCGTGTGTCTGGGCATGGCATGGCGTGGCATGGAACTAACCCGAGGCCCCGTGTGCCTGGGCATGGCTTGGCATGGCATGGAACTAGCCCGAGGCCCTGTGTGCCTAGGCATGGCTTGGCATGGAACTAGGCGCGCGAGGCCCCGTGTGTCTAGGCATGGCATGCCATAGCACTAGCCCGAGGCCCCGTGTGTCTAGGCATGGCGTGCCATAGCACTAGGCGCCGAGGCCCCGTGTGTCTAGGCATGGCATGGCACTAGGCGTCGAGGCCCCGTGGGTCTAGGCATTGCATGGCATGGCACTAGGCGTCGAGGCCCCGTGGGTCTGGGCATGGCATGCCATAGCACTAGCCCGAGGCCCCGTGTGTCTAGGCATGGCGTGCCATAGCACTAGGCTCCGAGGCCCCGTGTGTCTAGGCATGGCATGGCATGGCACTAGGCGTCGAGGCCCCGTGGGTCTAGGCATTGCATGGCATGGCACTAGGCGTCGAGGCCCCGTGGGTCTAGGCATGGCATGGCATGGCACTAGGCGCCGAGGCATCGTGTGTCTGGGCATGGCATAGCACTAGGCGCCGAGGCCCCGTGTGTCTGGGCATGGCATAGCACTAGGCGCCGAGGCATCCTGTGTCTAGGCATGGCATGGCATGGCATAGCACTAGGTCGATGCCCCATGTGTCTAAGCATGGCATGGCACTAGGCGCCGAGGCATCCTGTGTCTAGGCATGGCATGGCATAGAGCACTAGGTCGATGCCCCGTGTGTCTAGGCATGGAATGGCATGGCACTAGGCGCCGAGGCCCCGTGTGTCTAGGCATGGCATAGAGCACTAGGCCAATTAATGGCACATCCATGATAGAAATAAACCTCAACCCTAAAAAAACAATGTTTTTTAAACTAGGCCGAGTTTAATCTAGGCATGGCATGGCACTACTAGGCCGAGGCACCGTGCCTAGGCATGTCATGGCACTAGGCCGAATCACAGTGCCTAGGCATGACACTAGGCCGAGGCACCGTGCCTAGGCACGCCATTAAGCCGAGGCACCCTGTTTAGGCAAGGAACCAGGCCGGGGCACCATTTCTAAGCATGTCATAACACTATGTCGAGGCACCTTGTCCGGGGCAACGTGACTAGGCATGCCATGGCACTAGGCCGAGGCACCGTGCCCTATGCATGAGACTAGGCCGACTCACCGTGCTTAGGCATGCACTAGGCCGAATCACCGTGCCTAGGCATGTCATGGCACTAGGCCGAGGCACCGTGCCTAGGCAAGTCGTGGCACTAGGCCGAATCACCGTGCCTAGGCATGTCATGGCACTAGGCCGAGGCACCGTGCCTAGGCATGACACTAGGCCGAGGCACCGTG
This sequence comes from Sapria himalayana, assembly GCA_029783825.1. Classification (NCBI taxonomy): domain Eukaryota; kingdom Viridiplantae; phylum Streptophyta; class Magnoliopsida; order Malpighiales; family Rafflesiaceae; genus Sapria; species Sapria himalayana. The sequence goes on along the minus strand of JAREIK010012505.1, from coordinate 68,522 downwards.
CCTAGGCATGCACTAGGCCGAATCACCGTGCCTAGGCATGACACTAGGCCGAGGCACCGTGCCTAGGCATGCACTAGGCCGAATCACCGTGTCTAGGCATGTCATGGCATAAGGCCGAGGCACCGCGCCGAATCGCCGTGTCGAGGCATGCCAAGGCACTAGGCCGTGCCACCGTGCCTATTCAAGCACTTGGCCGAGGCACCGTTCCTTGGAGGCATGCACTAGGCCTAATCACCGTGCCTAGGCATGCCATGGCACTAGGCCGAATCACCGTGCCTAGGCATGCATGCCATGGCACTATGCCGAATCACCGTGCCTAGGCATGCCATGGCACTATGCCGAGGCACCGTGCTTAGGCAAGCACCTGGCCGAGGCACCGTGCCCAGGCCATGACACTAGGCCGAATCACCTTGCCTAGGCATGTCATGGCACTAGGCCGAGGCACCGTGCCCAGGCCATGGCACTAGGCCGAGGCACCGTGCCTAGGCATGTCATGGCACTAGGCCCAGGCACCGTGCCTAGGCATGAGACTAGGCCGACGCAACGTGCTTAGGCATGCATGTCATGGCACTAGGCCGAGGCACCGTTCCTAGGCAAGTCGTGGCACTAGGCCGAGGCACCGTGCCTAGGCAAGTCGTGGCACTAGGCCGAATCACCGTGCCTAGGCATGTCTTGGCACTAGGCCGAGGCACCGTGCCTAGGCAAGTCGTGGCACTAAGCCGAATCACCGTGCCTAGGCATGTCATGGCACTAGGACGAGGCACCGTGCCTAGGAAAGTCGTGGCACTAGGCCGAATCACCGTGCCTAGGCATGACACTAGGCCGAGGCACCGTGCCTAGGAAAGTCGTGGCACTAGGCCGAATCACCGTGCCTAGGCATGACACTAGGCCGAGGCACCGTGCCTAGGCATGCACTAGGCCGAATCACCGTGCCTAGGCATGACACTAGGCCGAGGCACCGTGCCTAGGCATGCACTAGGCCGAATCACCGTGCATAGGCATGACACTAGGTCGAGGCACCG
>JAREIK010012505.1:50000-57500 GCA_029783825.1 Sapria himalayana | reverse complement strand
CCTTTGCTCAAGCAACGTGGTGGGGGGGAGGGACGAGAGGCATGCTTGCAACGTGGGGGAAACGTCCGTCTATAGGCCTGGGCGGCCGAGGGCAAGCAGCATGGCGTCTTAGGCAACGAGTCGACAAAGACTGCATGGGAGAGCAAGCAACGGGGTCATTGCCTAGCTCTACCGGCAATCGGATGTCGAGGGCTTGTGGGTGGCATATGAGCACGCCCATGCCACGAGTGGCATGGGTGTGTGCACGCCGGGGGTAGCACGCAAGGAAGCGTGCCTAGGCCGGGTGCGCTGCCAAGCCCATAGAGGCAACCACCCCCCCCTTAAAGAGCAATATAAGCCTTTTTGGAAAAATCTGGAGGAGACATCACACACGCTTGAGGAGACATAATGGCAAATTTTAACTAGGAAAGCGATTTTAGTCCCGTTTTTTTTGCAGATTCTCTTTATAATAATTATACATGGCCAAGGAAAAAAGAAGAAAAAAATTTGGACGCAGAAAATATTTATTTTTATTTATTTACTAGAAAAATAGGGGAAAATAGGGAAAAATAGGAGAAAATAGTAAAAATATTTTTAAAATTCATTTTTCACATGGGAAAAATATTTGGGACCAGGATTGATCGATTTGAAGTGGAGGAAATATTTTATTTTAATTTATTTACTTAAAAAATAGGCGAAAAATAGGGGAAAAAAGGGGGGAAATAGGGGAAAATATGGGGAAATAGGGGAAAATAATTGATTTAAGATTTGACTACTGGAATGCAATATTTTACTATAAAATATTAATATTTGATAATATTTTAAATGAAAAAGTGATAATTTTAATTTTTTTTTTTCTCTAAAAATATAGGAATACAGGGGAAGCGATTAAGGCATCGGTGCGGAAAGCCATCAATATTGTCGGGTGAGGAAAGGCATGGAGGACAACAAGGGTTGTGGCACCATCAATATTGCCGAGGCACCATCAATATTGCACATTACATTTCTTGGCACGATGGAACGGGTTACCGTGGCGTGCAATAGCACTAGGCCGAGGCCCCGTGTGTCTGGGCATGACAAAGCACTAGACCCAGGCCCTATGTCTAGGCATGGCGTGGCATAGCACTAGGCGCCGAGGCATCGTGTGTCTAGGCATGCCATGCCATAGCACTAGGCGCCGAGGCCCCGTGTGTCTAGGCATGGCATGGCATGGCACTAGGCGTCGAGGCCTCGTGGGTCTAGGCATTGCATGGCATGGCACTAGGCGTCGAGGCCCCTTGTGTCTAGGCATGGCATGTCACTAGGCGTCGAGGCCCCGTGGGTCTAGGCACTGCATGGCATGGCACTAGGCGTCGAGGCCCCCTGGGTCTAGGCATGGCATGGCATGGCACTAGGCGTCGAGGCCCCGTGTGTCTAGGCATGGCATGCCATAGCACCAGGCGCCGAGGCCCCGTGTGTCTGGGCATGGCACGGCATGGAACTAGCCCGAGGCCCCGTGTGCCTAGGCATGGCATGGCATGGAACTAGGCGCCGAGGCCCCGTGTGTCTAGGCATGGCATGGCACTAGGCGTCGAGGCCCCGAGGGTCTAGGCATTGCATGGCCTGGCACTAGGCGTCGAGGCCCCGTGGGTCTAGGCATGGCATGGCACTAGGCGTCGAGGCCCCGTGGGTCTAGGCATGGCATGGCACTAGGCGTCGAGGCCCCGTCGGTCTAGGCATGGCATGGCATGGCACTAGGCGTCGAGGCCCCGTCGGTCTAGGCATGGCATGGCATGGCACTAGGCGTCGAGGCCCCGTGTGTCTAGGCATGGCATGCCAGAGCACCAGGCGTCGAGGCCCCGTGTGTCTTGGCATGGCATGGAACTAGCCCGAGGCCCCGCGTGCCTAGGCATGGCATGGAACTAGGCGCCGAGGCCCCGTGTGTCTAGGCATGGCTTGCCATAGCACTAGCCCGAGGCCCCGTGTGTCTAGGCATGGCATGGCACTAGGCGTCGAGGCCCCGAGGGTCTAGGCATTGCATGGCATGACACCAGGCGTCGAGGCCCCGTGTGTCTAGGCATGGCATGGCATGGCACCAGGCGTCGAGGCCCCGTGTGTCTAGGCATGGCATGGCGTGGCATGGAACTAACCCGAGGCCCCGTGTGCCTGGGCATGGCTTGGCATGGCATGGAACTAGCCCGAGGCCCCGTGTGCCTAGGCATGGCTTGGCATGGAACTAGGCGCGCGAGGCCCCGTGTGTCTAGGCATGGCATGCCATAGCACTAGCCCGAGGCCCCGTGTGTCTAGGCATGGCATGCCATAGCACCAGGCGCCGAGGCCCCGTGTGTCTGGGCATGGCATGGCGTGGCATGGAACTAACCCGAGGCCCCGTGTGCCTGGGCATGGCTTGGCATGGCATGGAACTAGCCCGAGGCCCCGTGTGCCTAGGCATGGCTTGGCATGGAACTAGGCGCGCGAGGCCCCGTGTGTCTAGGCATGGCATGCCATAGCACTAGCCCGAGGCCCCGTGTGTCTAGGCATGGCGTGCCATAGCACTAGGCGCCGAGGCCCCGTGTGTCTAGGCATGGCATGCCATAGCACCAGGCGCCGAGGCCCCGTGTGTCTGGGCATGGCATGGCGTGGCATGGAACTAACCCGAGGCCCCGTGTGCCTGGGCATGGCTTGGCATGGCATGGAACTAGCCCGAGGCCCCGTGTGCCTAGGCATGGCTTGGCATGGAACTAGGCGCGCGAGGCCCCGTGTGTCTAGGCATGGCATGCCATAGCACTAGCCCGAGGCCCCGTGTGTCTAGGCATGGCGTGCCATAGCACTAGGCGCCGAGGCCCCGTGTGTCTAGGCATGGCATGGCACTAGGCGTCGAGGCCCCGTGGGTCTAGGCATTGCATGGCATGGCACTAGGCGTCGAGGCCCCGTGGGTCTGGGCATGGCATGCCATAGCACTAGCCCGAGGCCCCGTGTGTCTAGGCATGGCGTGCCATAGCACTAGGCTCCGAGGCCCCGTGTGTCTAGGCATGGCATGGCATGGCACTAGGCGTCGAGGCCCCGTGGGTCTAGGCATTGCATGGCATGGCACTAGGCGTCGAGGCCCCGTGGGTCTAGGCATGGCATGGCATGGCACTAGGCGCCGAGGCATCGTGTGTCTGGGCATGGCATAGCACTAGGCGCCGAGGCCCCGTGTGTCTGGGCATGGCATAGCACTAGGCGCCGAGGCATCCTGTGTCTAGGCATGGCATGGCATGGCATAGCACTAGGTCGATGCCCCATGTGTCTAAGCATGGCATGGCACTAGGCGCCGAGGCATCCTGTGTCTAGGCATGGCATGGCATAGAGCACTAGGTCGATGCCCCGTGTGTCTAGGCATGGAATGGCATGGCACTAGGCGCCGAGGCCCCGTGTGTCTAGGCATGGCATAGAGCACTAGGCCAATTAATGGCACATCCATGATAGAAATAAACCTCAACCCTAAAAAAACAATGTTTTTTAAACTAGGCCGAGTTTAATCTAGGCATGGCATGGCACTACTAGGCCGAGGCACCGTGCCTAGGCATGTCATGGCACTAGGCCGAATCACAGTGCCTAGGCATGACACTAGGCCGAGGCACCGTGCCTAGGCACGCCATTAAGCCGAGGCACCCTGTTTAGGCAAGGAACCAGGCCGGGGCACCATTTCTAAGCATGTCATAACACTATGTCGAGGCACCTTGTCCGGGGCAACGTGACTAGGCATGCCATGGCACTAGGCCGAGGCACCGTGCCCTATGCATGAGACTAGGCCGACTCACCGTGCTTAGGCATGCACTAGGCCGAATCACCGTGCCTAGGCATGTCATGGCACTAGGCCGAGGCACCGTGCCTAGGCAAGTCGTGGCACTAGGCCGAATCACCGTGCCTAGGCATGTCATGGCACTAGGCCGAGGCACCGTGCCTAGGCATGACACTAGGCCGAGGCACCGTGCCTAGGCATGCACTAGGCCGAATCACCGTGCCTAGGCATGACACTAGGCCGAGGCACCGTGCCTAGGCATGCACTAGGCCGAATCACCGTGTCTAGGCATGTCATGGCATAAGGCCGAGGCACCGCGCCGAATCGCCGTGTCGAGGCATGCCAAGGCACTAGGCCGTGCCACCGTGCCTATTCAAGCACTTGGCCGAGGCACCGTTCCTTGGAGGCATGCACTAGGCCTAATCACCGTGCCTAGGCATGCCATGGCACTAGGCCGAATCACCGTGCCTAGGCATGCATGCCATGGCACTATGCCGAATCACCGTGCCTAGGCATGCCATGGCACTATGCCGAGGCACCGTGCTTAGGCAAGCACCTGGCCGAGGCACCGTGCCCAGGCCATGACACTAGGCCGAATCACCTTGCCTAGGCATGTCATGGCACTAGGCCGAGGCACCGTGCCCAGGCCATGGCACTAGGCCGAGGCACCGTGCCTAGGCATGTCATGGCACTAGGCCCAGGCACCGTGCCTAGGCATGAGACTAGGCCGACGCAACGTGCTTAGGCATGCATGTCATGGCACTAGGCCGAGGCACCGTTCCTAGGCAAGTCGTGGCACTAGGCCGAGGCACCGTGCCTAGGCAAGTCGTGGCACTAGGCCGAATCACCGTGCCTAGGCATGTCTTGGCACTAGGCCGAGGCACCGTGCCTAGGCAAGTCGTGGCACTAAGCCGAATCACCGTGCCTAGGCATGTCATGGCACTAGGACGAGGCACCGTGCCTAGGAAAGTCGTGGCACTAGGCCGAATCACCGTGCCTAGGCATGACACTAGGCCGAGGCACCGTGCCTAGGAAAGTCGTGGCACTAGGCCGAATCACCGTGCCTAGGCATGACACTAGGCCGAGGCACCGTGCCTAGGCATGCACTAGGCCGAATCACCGTGCCTAGGCATGACACTAGGCCGAGGCACCGTGCCTAGGCATGCACTAGGCCGAATCACCGTGCATAGGCATGACACTAGGTCGAGGCACCGTGCCTAGGCATGCACTAGGCCGAATCACCGTGCCTAGGCATGACACTAGGCCGAGGCACCGTGCCTAGGCATGCACTAGGCCGAATCACCGTGCATAGGCATGACACTAGGCCGAGGCACCGTGCCTAGGCATGCACTAGGCCGAATCACCGTGCATAGGCATGACACTAGGGCGAGGCACCGTGCCTAGGCATGCACTAGGCCGAATCACCGTGCCTAGGCATGACACTAGGCCGAGGCACCGTGCCTAGGCATGCACTAGGCCGAATCACCGTGCATAGGCATGACACTAGGTCGAGGCACCGTGCCTAGGCATGCACTAGGCCGAATCACCGTGCCTAGGCATGACACTAGGGCGAGGCACCGTGCCTAGGCATGCACTAGGCCGAATCACCGTGCCTAGGCATGACACTAGGCCGAGGCACCGTGCCTAGGCATGCACTAGGCCGAATCACCGTGCATAGGCATGACACTAGGCCGAGGCACCGTGCCTAGGCATGCACTAGGCCGAATCACCGTGCATAGGCATGACACTAGGGCGAGGCACCGTGCCTAGGCATGCACTAGGCCGAATCACCGTGCCTAGGCATGACACTAGGCCGAGGCACCGTGCCTAGGAAAGTCGTGGCACTAGGCCGAATCACCGTGCATAGGCATGACACTAGGTCGAGGCACCGTGCCTAGGCATGCACTAGGCCGAATCACCGTGCCTAGGCATGACACTAGGGCGAGGCACCGTGCCTAGGCATGCACTAGGCCGAATCACCGTGCCTAGGCATGACACTAGGCCGAGGCACCGTGCCTAGGCATGCACTAGGCCGAATCACCGTGCATAGGCATGACACTAGGGCGAGGCACCGTGCCTAGGCATGCACTAGGCCGAATCACCGTGCCTAGGCATGACACTAGGCCGAGGCACCGTGCCTAGGCATGCACTAGGCCGAATCACCGTGCATAGGCATGACACTAGGTCGAGGCACCGTGCCTAGGCATGCACTAGGCCGAGGCACCGTGTGCCTGGGCATGGCTTGGCATGGCATGGAACTAGCCCGAGGCCCCGTGTGCCTAGGCATGGCTTGGCATGGAACTAGGCGCGCGAGGCCCCGTGTGTCTAGGCATGGCATGCCATAGCACTAGCCCGAGGCCCCGTGTGTCTAGGCATGGCGTGCCATAGCACTAGGCGCCGAGGCCCCGTGTGTCTAGGCATGGCATGCCATAGCACCAGGCGCCGAGGCCCCGTGTGTCTGGGCATGGCATGGCGTGGCATGGAACTAACCCGAGGCCCCGTGTGCCTGGGCATGGCTTGGCATGGCATGGAACTAGCCCGAGGCCCTGTGTGCCTAGGCATGGCTTGGCATGGAACTAGGCGCGCGAGGCCCCGTGTGTCTAGGCATGGCATGCCATAGCACTAGCCCGAGGCCCCGTGTGTCTAGGCATGGCGTGCCATAGCACTAGGCGCCGAGGCCCCGTGTGTCTAGGCATGGCATGGCACTAGGCGTCGAGGCCCCGTGGGTCTAGGCATTGCATGGCATGGCACTAGGCGTCGAGGCCCCGTGGGTCTGGGCATGGCATGCCATAGCACTAGCCCGAGGCCCCGTGTGTCTAGGCATGGCGTGCCATAGCACTAGGCTCCGAGGCCCCGTGTGTCTAGGCATGGCATGGCATGGCACTAGGCGTCGAGGCCCCGTGGGTCTAGGCATTGCATGGCATGGCACTAGGCGTCGAGGCCCCGTGGGTCTAGGCATGGCATGGCATGGCACTAGGCGCCGAGGCATCGTGTGTCTGGGCATGGCATAGCACTAGGCGCCGAGGCCCCGTGTGTCTGGGCATGGCATAGCACTAGGCGCCGAGGCATCCTGTGTCTAGGCATGGCATGGCATGGCATAGCACTAGGTCGATGCCCCATGTGTCTAAGCATGGCATGGCACTAGGCGCCGAGGCATCCTGTGTCTAGGCATGGCATGGCATAGAGCACTAGGTCGATGCCCCGTGTGTCTAGGCATGGAATGGCATGGCACTAGGCGCCGAGGCCCCGTGTGTCTAGGCATGGCATAGAGCACTAGGCCAATTAATGGCACATCCATGATAGAAATAAACCTCAACCCTAAAAAAACAATGTTTTTTAAACTAGGCCGAGTTTAATCTAGGCATGGCATGGCACTACTAGGCCGAGGCACCGTGCCTAGGCATGTCATGGCACTAGGCCGAATCACAGTGCCTAGGCATGACACTAGGCCGAGGCACCGTGCCTAGGCACGCCATTAAGCCGAGGCACCCTGTTTAGGCAAGGAACCAGGCCGGGGCACCATTTCTAAGCATGTCATAACACTATGTCGAGGCACCTTGTCCGGGGCAACGTGACTAGGCATGCCATGGCACTAGGCCGAGGCACCGTGCCCTATGCATGAGACTAGGCCGACTCACCGTGCTTAGGCATGCACTAGGCCGAATCACCGTGCCTAGGCATGTCATGGCACTAGGCCGAGGCACCGTGCCTAGGCAAGTCGTGGCACTAGGCCGAATCACCGTGCCTAGGCATGTCAT
>JAREIK010012505.1:35000-40000 GCA_029783825.1 Sapria himalayana | reverse complement strand
CCTAGGCAAGGCACTAGGCGACGGCACAATGACTAGGCATGCACTAAGCGGAGGCACCGCCGTGCCTAGGCGAAGGCCCCGTGCCTAGGCATGCACTAGGCCAAAAGCACCGTGACCAGGCATGCACTAGGCCGAGGCACCCTGTCTAGGCATGCACTAGGTCAAGGCACCCTGTCTAGGCATGCGCTAGGCCGAGGCACCCTGTCGAGGCATGCACTAGTCCGAGGCACCCTATCGAGGCATGCACTAGGCCGAGGCACCATGCCCAGGCAAGGCACTAAGCCGAGGCACCATGCCCAGGCAAGGTACTAGGCCGAGGCACCCTGTCTAGGCATGCACTTGGCCGAGGCACCGTGTCTAGGCAAGGTACTAGGCCGAGGCACCATGCCCAGGCAAGGTACTAGGCCGAGGCACCCTGTCGAGGCATGCACTAGTCCGAGGCACCATGTCGAGGCATGCACTAGGCCAAGGCACCATGCCCAGGCAAGGCACTAGGCCGAGGCACCATGCCCAGGCAAGGTACTAGGCCGAGGCACCCTGTCTAGGCATGCACTTGGCCGAGGCACCGTGTCTAGGCAAGGTACAGGTACTAGGCCGAGGCACCATGCCCAGGCAAGGTACTAGGCCGAGGCACCCTGTTGAGGCATGCACTAGGCCGAGGCACCATGCCCAGGCAAGGCACTAGGCCGAGGCACCATTCCCAAGCAAGGTGCTAGGCCGAGGCACCCTGTCTAGGCATGCACTTGGCCGAGGCACCGTGTCTAGGCAAGGTACCAGGCCGAGGCACCATGCCCAGGCAAGGTACTAGGCCAAGGCACCCTGTCTAGGCATGCACTAGGCCGAGGCACCGTGTCTAGGCAAGGTACTAGGCCGAGGCACCCTGTCTAGGCAAGGTACTAGGCCAAGGCACCCTGTCTAGGCATGCACTAGGCCGAGGCACTGTGTCTAGGCAAGGTACTAGGCCGAGGCACCATGCCCAGGCAAGGTACTAAGCCGAGGCGCTGTGCCTAGGCTAGGCACCGTGCCTAGGAGGCATGCACTAGGCGGAAGCAACGTGGGGGGAGCGAGGGGCATGCCTTTGCTCAAGCAACGTGGTGGGGGGGAGGGACGAGAGGCATGCTTGCAACGTGGGGGAAACGTCCGTCTATAGGCCTGGGCGGCCGAGGGCAAGCAGCATGGCGTCTTAGGCAACGAGTCGACAAAGACTGCATGGGAGAGCAAGCAACGGGGTCATTGCCTAGCTCTACCGGCAATCGGATGTCGAGGGCTTGTGGGTGGCATATGAGCACGCCCATGCCACGAGTGGCATGGGTGTGTGCACGCCGGGGGTAGCACGCAAGGAAGCGTGCCTAGGCCGGGTGCGCTGCCAAGCCCATAGAGGCAACCACCCCCCCCTTAAAGAGCAATATAAGCCTTTTTGGAAAAATCTGGAGGAGACATCACACACGCTTGAGGAGACATAATGGCAAATTTTAACTAGGAAAGCGATTTTAGTCCCGTTTTTTTTGCAGATTCTCTTTATAATAATTATACATGGCCAAGGAAAAAAGAAGAAAAAAATTTGGACGCAGAAAATATTTATTTTTATTTATTTACTAGAAAAATAGGGGAAAATAGGGAAAAATAGGAGAAAATAGTAAAAATATTTTTAAAATTCATTTTTCACATGGGAAAAATATTTGGGACCAGGATTGATCGATTTGAAGTGGAGGAAATATTTTATTTTAATTTATTTACTTAAAAAATAGGCGAAAAATAGGGGAAAAAAGGGGGGAAATAGGGGAAAATATGGGGAAATAGGGGAAAATAATTGATTTAAGATTTGACTACTGGAATGCAATATTTTACTATAAAATATTAATATTTGATAATATTTTAAATGAAAAAGTGATAATTTTAATTTTTTTTTTTCTCTAAAAATATAGGAATACAGGGGAAAACATGGGAAAAGGTATTGAAAAACATTTTTTGTCATGATAATGATATTTTGAACAATGAATGAAGAAGAAACAATGGAATAGAAACGAGCATGGTTAGGGAAGCGATTAAGGCATCGGTGCGGAAAGCCATCAATATTGTCGGGTGAGGAAAGGCATGGAGGACAACAAGGGTTGTGGCACCATCAATATTGCCGAGGCACCATCAATATTGCACATTACATTTCTTGGCACGATGGAACGGGTTACCGTGGCGTGCAATAGCACTAGGCCGAGGCCCCGTGTGTCTGGGCATGACAAAGCACTAGACCCAGGCCCTATGTCTAGGCATGGCGTGGCATAGCACTAGGCGCCGAGGCATCGTGTGTCTAGGCATGCCATGCCATAGCACTAGGCGCCGAGGCCCCGTGTGTCTAGGCATGGCATGGCATGGCACTAGGCGTCGAGGCCTCGTGGGTCTAGGCATTGCATGGCATGGCACTAGGCGTCGAGGCCCCTTGTGTCTAGGCATGGCATGTCACTAGGCGTCGAGGCCCCGTGGGTCTAGGCACTGCATGGCATGGCACTAGGCGTCGAGGCCCCCTGGGTCTAGGCATGGCATGGCATGGCACTAGGCGTCGAGGCCCCGTGTGTCTAGGCATGGCATGCCATAGCACCAGGCGCCGAGGCCCCGTGTGTCTGGGCATGGCACGGCATGGAACTAGCCCGAGGCCCCGTGTGCCTAGGCATGGCATGGCATGGAACTAGGCGCCGAGGCCCCGTGTGTCTAGGCATGGCATGGCACTAGGCGTCGAGGCCCCGAGGGTCTAGGCATTGCATGGCCTGGCACTAGGCGTCGAGGCCCCGTGGGTCTAGGCATGGCATGGCACTAGGCGTCGAGGCCCCGTGGGTCTAGGCATGGCATGGCACTAGGCGTCGAGGCCCCGTCGGTCTAGGCATGGCATGGCATGGCACTAGGCGTCGAGGCCCCGTCGGTCTAGGCATGGCATGGCATGGCACTAGGCGTCGAGGCCCCGTGTGTCTAGGCATGGCATGCCAGAGCACCAGGCGTCGAGGCCCCGTGTGTCTTGGCATGGCATGGAACTAGCCCGAGGCCCCGCGTGCCTAGGCATGGCATGGAACTAGGCGCCGAGGCCCCGTGTGTCTAGGCATGGCTTGCCATAGCACTAGCCCGAGGCCCCGTGTGTCTAGGCATGGCATGGCACTAGGCGTCGAGGCCCCGAGGGTCTAGGCATTGCATGGCATGACACCAGGCGTCGAGGCCCCGTGTGTCTAGGCATGGCATGGCATGGCACCAGGCGTCGAGGCCCCGTGTGTCTAGGCATGGCATGGCGTGGCATGGAACTAACCCGAGGCCCCGTGTGCCTGGGCATGGCTTGGCATGGCATGGAACTAGCCCGAGGCCCCGTGTGCCTAGGCATGGCTTGGCATGGAACTAGGCGCGCGAGGCCCCGTGTGTCTAGGCATGGCATGCCATAGCACTAGCCCGAGGCCCCGTGTGTCTAGGCATGGCATGCCATAGCACCAGGCGCCGAGGCCCCGTGTGTCTGGGCATGGCATGGCGTGGCATGGAACTAACCCGAGGCCCCGTGTGCCTGGGCATGGCTTGGCATGGCATGGAACTAGCCCGAGGCCCCGTGTGCCTAGGCATGGCTTGGCATGGAACTAGGCGCGCGAGGCCCCGTGTGTCTAGGCATGGCATGCCATAGCACTAGCCCGAGGCCCCGTGTGTCTAGGCATGGCGTGCCATAGCACTAGGCGCCGAGGCCCCGTGTGTCTAGGCATGGCATGCCATAGCACCAGGCGCCGAGGCCCCGTGTGTCTGGGCATGGCATGGCGTGGCATGGAACTAACCCGAGGCCCCGTGTGCCTGGGCATGGCTTGGCATGGCATGGAACTAGCCCGAGGCCCCGTGTGCCTAGGCATGGCTTGGCATGGAACTAGGCGCGCGAGGCCCCGTGTGTCTAGGCATGGCATGCCATAGCACTAGCCCGAGGCCCCGTGTGTCTAGGCATGGCGTGCCATAGCACTAGGCGCCGAGGCCCCGTGTGTCTAGGCATGGCATGGCACTAGGCGTCGAGGCCCCGTGGGTCTAGGCATTGCATGGCATGGCACTAGGCGTCGAGGCCCCGTGGGTCTGGGCATGGCATGCCATAGCACTAGCCCGAGGCCCCGTGTGTCTAGGCATGGCGTGCCATAGCACTAGGCTCCGAGGCCCCGTGTGTCTAGGCATGGCATGGCATGGCACTAGGCGTCGAGGCCCCGTGGGTCTAGGCATTGCATGGCATGGCACTAGGCGTCGAGGCCCCGTGGGTCTAGGCATGGCATGGCATGGCACTAGGCGCCGAGGCATCGTGTGTCTGGGCATGGCATAGCACTAGGCGCCGAGGCCCCGTGTGTCTGGGCATGGCATAGCACTAGGCGCCGAGGCATCCTGTGTCTAGGCATGGCATGGCATGGCATAGCACTAGGTCGATGCCCCATGTGTCTAAGCATGGCATGGCACTAGGCGCCGAGGCATCCTGTGTCTAGGCATGGCATGGCATAGAGCACTAGGTCGATGCCCCGTGTGTCTAGGCATGGAATGGCATGGCACTAGGCGCCGAGGCCCCGTGTGTCTAGGCATGGCATAGAGCACTAGGCCAATTAATGGCACATCCATGATAGAAATAAACCTCAACCCTAAAAAAACAATGTTTTTTAAACTAGGCCGAGTTTAATCTAGGCATGGCATGGCACTACTAGGCCGAGGCACCGTGCCTAGGCATGTCATGGCACTAGGCCGAATCACAGTGCCTAGGCATGACACTAGGCCGAGGCACCGTGCCTAGGCACGCCATTAAGCCGAGGCACCCTGTTTAGGCAAGGAACCAGGCCGGGGCACCATTTCTAAGCATGTCATAACACTATGTCGAGGCACCTTGTCCGGGGCAACGTGACTAGGCATGCCATGGCACTAGGCCGAGGCACCGTGCCCTATGCATGAGACTAGGCCGACTCACCGTGCTTAGGCATGCACTAGGCCGAATCACCGTGCCTAGGCATGTCATGGCACTAGGCCGA
>JAREIK010012505.1:15000-25000 GCA_029783825.1 Sapria himalayana | reverse complement strand
CTAGGCATGCACTAGGCCAAGGCATCGCGCCTAGGCATGCACTAGGTTAAGGCACCTTGCCTAGGCAAGGCACTAGGCGACGGCACAATGACTAGGCATGCACTAAGCGGAGGCACCGCCGTGCCTAGGCGAAGGCCCCGTGCCTAGGCATGCACTAGGCCAAAAGCACCGTGACCAGGCATGCACTAGGCCGAGGCACCCTGTCTAGGCATGCACTAGGTCAAGGCACCCTGTCTAGGCATGCGCTAGGCCGAGGCACCCTGTCGAGGCATGCACTAGTCCGAGGCACCCTATCGAGGCATGCACTAGGCCGAGGCACCATGCCCAGGCAAGGCACTAAGCCGAGGCACCATGCCCAGGCAAGGTACTAGGCCGAGGCACCCTGTCTAGGCATGCACTTGGCCGAGGCACCGTGTCTAGGCAAGGTACTAGGCCGAGGCACCATGCCCAGGCAAGGTACTAGGCCGAGGCACCCTGTCGAGGCATGCACTAGTCCGAGGCACCATGTCGAGGCATGCACTAGGCCAAGGCACCATGCCCAGGCAAGGCACTAGGCCGAGGCACCATGCCCAGGCAAGGTACTAGGCCGAGGCACCCTGTCTAGGCATGCACTTGGCCGAGGCACCGTGTCTAGGCAAGGTACAGGTACTAGGCCGAGGCACCATGCCCAGGCAAGGTACTAGGCCGAGGCACCCTGTTGAGGCATGCACTAGGCCGAGGCACCATGCCCAGGCAAGGCACTAGGCCGAGGCACCATTCCCAAGCAAGGTGCTAGGCCGAGGCACCCTGTCTAGGCATGCACTTGGCCGAGGCACCGTGTCTAGGCAAGGTACCAGGCCGAGGCACCATGCCCAGGCAAGGTACTAGGCCAAGGCACCCTGTCTAGGCATGCACTAGGCCGAGGCACCGTGTCTAGGCAAGGTACTAGGCCGAGGCACCCTGTCTAGGCAAGGTACTAGGCCAAGGCACCCTGTCTAGGCATGCACTAGGCCGAGGCACTGTGTCTAGGCAAGGTACTAGGCCGAGGCACCATGCCCAGGCAAGGTACTAAGCCGAGGCGCTGTGCCTAGGCTAGGCACCGTGCCTAGGAGGCATGCACTAGGCGGAAGCAACGTGGGGGGAGCGAGGGGCATGCCTTTGCTCAAGCAACGTGGTGGGGGGGAGGGACGAGAGGCATGCTTGCAACGTGGGGGAAACGTCCGTCTATAGGCCTGGGCGGCCGAGGGCAAGCAGCATGGCGTCTTAGGCAACGAGTCGACAAAGACTGCATGGGAGAGCAAGCAACGGGGTCATTGCCTAGCTCTACCGGCAATCGGATGTCGAGGGCTTGTGGGTGGCATATGAGCACGCCCATGCCACGAGTGGCATGGGTGTGTGCACGCCGGGGGTAGCACGCAAGGAAGCGTGCCTAGGCCGGGTGCGCTGCCAAGCCCATAGAGGCAACCACCCCCCCCTTAAAGAGCAATATAAGCCTTTTTGGAAAAATCTGGAGGAGACATCACACACGCTTGAGGAGACATAATGGCAAATTTTAACTAGGAAAGCGATTTTAGTCCCGTTTTTTTTGCAGATTCTCTTTATAATAATTATACATGGCCAAGGAAAAAAGAAGAAAAAAATTTGGACGCAGAAAATATTTATTTTTATTTATTTACTAGAAAAATAGGGGAAAATAGGGAAAAATAGGAGAAAATAGTAAAAATATTTTTAAAATTCATTTTTCACATGGGAAAAATATTTGGGACCAGGATTGATCGATTTGAAGTGGAGGAAATATTTTATTTTAATTTATTTACTTAAAAAATAGGCGAAAAATAGGGGAAAAAAGGGGGGAAATAGGGGAAAATATGGGGAAATAGGGGAAAATAATTGATTTAAGATTTGACTACTGGAATGCAATATTTTACTATAAAATATTAATATTTGATAATATTTTAAATGAAAAAGTGATAATTTTAATTTTTTTTTTCTCTAAAAATATAGGAATACAGGGGAAGCGATTAAGGCATCGGTGCGGAAAGCCATCAATATTGTCGGGTGAGGAAAGGCATGGAGGACAACAAGGGTTGTGGCACCATCAATATTGCCGAGGCACCATCAATATTGCACATTACATTTCTTGGCACGATGGAACGGGTTACCGTGGCGTGCAATAGCACTAGGCCGAGGCCCCGTGTGTCTGGGCATGACAAAGCACTAGACCCAGGCCCTATGTCTAGGCATGGCGTGGCATAGCACTAGGCGCCGAGGCATCGTGTGTCTAGGCATGCCATGCCATAGCACTAGGCGCCGAGGCCCCGTGTGTCTAGGCATGGCATGGCATGGCACTAGGCGTCGAGGCCTCGTGGGTCTAGGCATTGCATGGCATGGCACTAGGCGTCGAGGCCCCTTGTGTCTAGGCATGGCATGTCACTAGGCGTCGAGGCCCCGTGGGTCTAGGCACTGCATGGCATGGCACTAGGCGTCGAGGCCCCCTGGGTCTAGGCATGGCATGGCATGGCACTAGGCGTCGAGGCCCCGTGTGTCTAGGCATGGCATGCCATAGCACCAGGCGCCGAGGCCCCGTGTGTCTGGGCATGGCACGGCATGGAACTAGCCCGAGGCCCCGTGTGCCTAGGCATGGCATGGCATGGAACTAGGCGCCGAGGCCCCGTGTGTCTAGGCATGGCATGGCACTAGGCGTCGAGGCCCCGAGGGTCTAGGCATTGCATGGCCTGGCACTAGGCGTCGAGGCCCCGTGGGTCTAGGCATGGCATGGCACTAGGCGTCGAGGCCCCGTGGGTCTAGGCATGGCATGGCACTAGGCGTCGAGGCCCCGTCGGTCTAGGCATGGCATGGCATGGCACTAGGCGTCGAGGCCCCGTCGGTCTAGGCATGGCATGGCATGGCACTAGGCGTCGAGGCCCCGTGTGTCTAGGCATGGCATGCCAGAGCACCAGGCGTCGAGGCCCCGTGTGTCTTGGCATGGCATGGAACTAGCCCGAGGCCCCGCGTGCCTAGGCATGGCATGGAACTAGGCGCCGAGGCCCCGTGTGTCTAGGCATGGCTTGCCATAGCACTAGCCCGAGGCCCCGTGTGTCTAGGCATGGCATGGCACTAGGCGTCGAGGCCCCGAGGGTCTAGGCATTGCATGGCATGACACCAGGCGTCGAGGCCCCGTGTGTCTAGGCATGGCATGGCATGGCACCAGGCGTCGAGGCCCCGTGTGTCTAGGCATGGCATGGCGTGGCATGGAACTAACCCGAGGCCCCGTGTGCCTGGGCATGGCTTGGCATGGCATGGAACTAGCCCGAGGCCCCGTGTGCCTAGGCATGGCTTGGCATGGAACTAGGCGCGCGAGGCCCCGTGTGTCTAGGCATGGCATGCCATAGCACTAGCCCGAGGCCCCGTGTGTCTAGGCATGGCATGCCATAGCACCAGGCGCCGAGGCCCCGTGTGTCTGGGCATGGCATGGCGTGGCATGGAACTAACCCGAGGCCCCGTGTGCCTGGGCATGGCTTGGCATGGCATGGAACTAGCCCGAGGCCCCGTGTGCCTAGGCATGGCTTGGCATGGAACTAGGCGCGCGAGGCCCCGTGTGTCTAGGCATGGCATGCCATAGCACTAGCCCGAGGCCCCGTGTGTCTAGGCATGGCGTGCCATAGCACTAGGCGCCGAGGCCCCGTGTGTCTAGGCATGGCATGCCATAGCACCAGGCGCCGAGGCCCCGTGTGTCTGGGCATGGCATGGCGTGGCATGGAACTAACCCGAGGCCCCGTGTGCCTGGGCATGGCTTGGCATGGCATGGAACTAGCCCGAGGCCCCGTGTGCCTAGGCATGGCTTGGCATGGAACTAGGCGCGCGAGGCCCCGTGTGTCTAGGCATGGCATGCCATAGCACTAGCCCGAGGCCCCGTGTGTCTAGGCATGGCGTGCCATAGCACTAGGCGCCGAGGCCCCGTGTGTCTAGGCATGGCATGGCACTAGGCGTCGAGGCCCCGTGGGTCTAGGCATTGCATGGCATGGCACTAGGCGTCGAGGCCCCGTGGGTCTGGGCATGGCATGCCATAGCACTAGCCCGAGGCCCCGTGTGTCTAGGCATGGCGTGCCATAGCACTAGGCTCCGAGGCCCCGTGTGTCTAGGCATGGCATGGCATGGCACTAGGCGTCGAGGCCCCGTGGGTCTAGGCATTGCATGGCATGGCACTAGGCGTCGAGGCCCCGTGGGTCTAGGCATGGCATGGCATGGCACTAGGCGCCGAGGCATCGTGTGTCTGGGCATGGCATAGCACTAGGCGCCGAGGCCCCGTGTGTCTGGGCATGGCATAGCACTAGGCGCCGAGGCATCCTGTGTCTAGGCATGGCATGGCATGGCATAGCACTAGGTCGATGCCCCATGTGTCTAAGCATGGCATGGCACTAGGCGCCGAGGCATCCTGTGTCTAGGCATGGCATGGCATAGAGCACTAGGTCGATGCCCCGTGTGTCTAGGCATGGAATGGCATGGCACTAGGCGCCGAGGCCCCGTGTGTCTAGGCATGGCATAGAGCACTAGGCCAATTAATGGCACATCCATGATAGAAATAAACCTCAACCCTAAAAAAACAATGTTTTTTAAACTAGGCCGAGTTTAATCTAGGCATGGCATGGCACTACTAGGCCGAGGCACCGTGCCTAGGCATGTCATGGCACTAGGCCGAATCACAGTGCCTAGGCATGACACTAGGCCGAGGCACCGTGCCTAGGCACGCCATTAAGCCGAGGCACCCTGTTTAGGCAAGGAACCAGGCCGGGGCACCATTTCTAAGCATGTCATAACACTATGTCGAGGCACCTTGTCCGGGGCAACGTGACTAGGCATGCCATGGCACTAGGCCGAGGCACCGTGCCCTATGCATGAGACTAGGCCGACTCACCGTGCTTAGGCATGCACTAGGCCGAATCACCGTGCCTAGGCATGTCATGGCACTAGGCCGAGGCACCGTGCCTAGGCAAGTCGTGGCACTAGGCCGAATCACCGTGCCTAGGCATGTCATGGCACTAGGCCGAGGCACCGTGCCTAGGCATGACACTAGGCCGAGGCACCGTGCCTAGGCATGCACTAGGCCGAATCACCGTGCCTAGGCATGACACTAGGCCGAGGCACCGTGCCTAGGCATGCACTAGGCCGAATCACCGTGTCTAGGCATGTCATGGCATAAGGCCGAGGCACCGCGCCGAATCGCCGTGTCGAGGCATGCCAAGGCACTAGGCCGTGCCACCGTGCCTATTCAAGCACTTGGCCGAGGCACCGTTCCTTGGAGGCATGCACTAGGCCTAATCACCGTGCCTAGGCATGCCATGGCACTAGGCCGAATCACCGTGCCTAGGCATGCATGCCATGGCACTATGCCGAATCACCGTGCCTAGGCATGCCATGGCACTATGCCGAGGCACCGTGCTTAGGCAAGCACCTGGCCGAGGCACCGTGCCCAGGCCATGACACTAGGCCGAATCACCTTGCCTAGGCATGTCATGGCACTAGGCCGAGGCACCGTGCCCAGGCCATGGCACTAGGCCGAGGCACCGTGCCTAGGCATGTCATGGCACTAGGCCCAGGCACCGTGCCTAGGCATGAGACTAGGCCGACGCAACGTGCTTAGGCATGCATGTCATGGCACTAGGCCGAGGCACCGTTCCTAGGCAAGTCGTGGCACTAGGCCGAGGCACCGTGCCTAGGCAAGTCGTGGCACTAGGCCGAATCACCGTGCCTAGGCATGTCTTGGCACTAGGCCGAGGCACCGTGCCTAGGCAAGTCGTGGCACTAAGCCGAATCACCGTGCCTAGGCATGTCATGGCACTAGGACGAGGCACCGTGCCTAGGAAAGTCGTGGCACTAGGCCGAATCACCGTGCCTAGGCATGACACTAGGCCGAGGCACCGTGCCTAGGAAAGTCGTGGCACTAGGCCGAATCACCGTGCCTAGGCATGACACTAGGCCGAGGCACCGTGCCTAGGCATGCACTAGGCCGAATCACCGTGCCTAGGCATGACACTAGGCCGAGGCACCGTGCCTAGGCATGCACTAGGCCGAATCACCGTGCCTAGGCATGACACTAGGCCGAGGCACCGTGCCTAGGCATGCACTAGGCCGAATCACCGTGCATAGGCATGACACTAGGCCGAGGCACCGTGCCTAGGCATGCACTAGGCCGAATCACCGTGCATAGGCATGACACTAGGGCGAGGCACCGTGCCTAGGCATGCACTAGGCCGAATCACCGTGCCTAGGCATGACACTAGGCCGAGGCACCGTGCCTAGGAAAGTCGTGGCACTAGGCCGAATCACCGTGCATAGGCATGACACTAGGTCGAGGCACCGTGCCTAGGCATGCACTAGGCCGAATCACCGTGCCTAGGCATGACACTAGGGCGAGGCACCGTGCCTAGGCATGCACTAGGCCGAATCACCGTGCCTAGGCATGACACTAGGCCGAGGCACCGTGCCTAGGCATGCACTAGGCCGAATCACCGTGCATAGGCATGACACTAGGGCGAGGCACCGTGCCTAGGCATGCACTAGGCCGAATCACCGTGCCTAGGCATGACACTAGGCCGAGGCACCGTGCCTAGGCATGCACTAGGCCGAATCACCGTGCATAGGCATGACACTAGGTCGAGGCACCGTGCCTAGGCATGCACTAGGCCGAGGCACCGTGTGCCTGGGCATGGCTTGGCATGGCATGGAACTAGCCCGAGGCCCCGTGTGCCTAGGCATGGCTTGGCATGGAACTAGGCGCGCGAGGCCCCGTGTGTCTAGGCATGGCATGCCATAGCACTAGCCCGAGGCCCCGTGTGTCTAGGCATGGCGTGCCATAGCACTAGGCGCCGAGGCCCCGTGTGTCTAGGCATGGCATGCCATAGCACCAGGCGCCGAGGCCCCGTGTGTCTGGGCATGGCATGGCGTGGCATGGAACTAACCCGAGGCCCCGTGTGCCTGGGCATGGCTTGGCATGGCATGGAACTAGCCCGAGGCCCTGTGTGCCTAGGCATGGCTTGGCATGGAACTAGGCGCGCGAGGCCCCGTGTGTCTAGGCATGGCATGCCATAGCACTAGCCCGAGGCCCCGTGTGTCTAGGCATGGCGTGCCATAGCACTAGGCGCCGAGGCCCCGTGTGTCTAGGCATGGCATGGCACTAGGCGTCGAGGCCCCGTGGGTCTAGGCATTGCATGGCATGGCACTAGGCGTCGAGGCCCCGTGGGTCTGGGCATGGCATGCCATAGCACTAGCCCGAGGCCCCGTGTGTCTAGGCATGGCGTGCCATAGCACTAGGCTCCGAGGCCCCGTGTGTCTAGGCATGGCATGGCATGGCACTAGGCGTCGAGGCCCCGTGGGTCTAGGCATTGCATGGCATGGCACTAGGCGTCGAGGCCCCGTGGGTCTAGGCATGGCATGGCATGGCACTAGGCGCCGAGGCATCGTGTGTCTGGGCATGGCATAGCACTAGGCGCCGAGGCCCCGTGTGTCTGGGCATGGCATAGCACTAGGCGCCGAGGCATCCTGTGTCTAGGCATGGCATGGCATGGCATAGCACTAGGTCGATGCCCCATGTGTCTAAGCATGGCATGGCACTAGGCGCCGAGGCATCCTGTGTCTAGGCATGGCATGGCATAGAGCACTAGGTCGATGCCCCGTGTGTCTAGGCATGGAATGGCATGGCACTAGGCGCCGAGGCCCCGTGTGTCTAGGCATGGCATAGAGCACTAGGCCAATTAATGGCACATCCATGATAGAAATAAACCTCAACCCTAAAAAAACAATGTTTTTTAAACTAGGCCGAGTTTAATCTAGGCATGGCATGGCACTACTAGGCCGAGGCACCGTGCCTAGGCATGTCATGGCACTAGGCCGAATCACAGTGCCTAGGCATGACACTAGGCCGAGGCACCGTGCCTAGGCACGCCATTAAGCCGAGGCACCCTGTTTAGGCAAGGAACCAGGCCGGGGCACCATTTCTAAGCATGTCATAACACTATGTCGAGGCACCTTGTCCGGGGCAACGTGACTAGGCATGCCATGGCACTAGGCCGAGGCACCGTGCCCTATGCATGAGACTAGGCCGACTCACCGTGCTTAGGCATGCACTAGGCCGAATCACCGTGCCTAGGCATGTCATGGCACTAGGCCGAGGCACCGTGCCTAGGCAAGTCGTGGCACTAGGCCGAATCACCGTGCCTAGGCATGTCATGGCACTAGGCCGAGGCACCGTGCCTAGGCATGACACTAGGCCGAGGCACCGTGCCTAGGCATGCACTAGGCCGAATCACCGTGCCTAGGCATGACACTAGGCCGAGGCACCGTGCCTAGGCATGCACTAGGCCGAATCACCGTGTCTAGGCATGTCATGGCATAAGGCCGAGGCACCGCGCCGAATCGCCGTGTCGAGGCATGCCAAGGCACTAGGCCGTGCCACCGTGCCTATTCAAGCACTTGGCCGAGGCACCGTTCCTTGGAGGCATGCACTAGGCCTAATCACCGTGCCTAGGCATGCCATGGCACTAGGCCGAATCACCGTGCCTAGGCATGCATGCCATGGCACTATGCCGAATCACCGTGCCTAGGCATGCCATGGCACTATGCCGAGGCACCGTGCTTAGGCAAGCACCTGGCCGAGGCACCGTGCCCAGGCCATGACACTAGGCCGAATCACCTTGCCTAGGCATGTCATGGCACTAGGCCGAGGCACCGTGCCCAGGCCATGGCACTAGGCCGAGGCACCGTGCCTAGGCATGTCATGGCACTAGGCCCAGGCACCGTGCCTAGGCATGAGACTAGGCCGACGCAACGTGCTTAGGCATGCATGTCATGGCACTAGGCCGAGGCACCGTTCCTAGGCAAGTCGTGGCACTAGGCCGAGGCACCGTGCTAGCAAGTCGTGGCACTAGGCCGAATCACCGTGCCTAGGCATGTCTTGGCACTAGGCCGAGGCACCGTGCCTAGGCAAGTCGTGGCACTAAGCCGAATCACCGTGCCTAGGCATGTCATGGCACTAGGACGAGGCACCGTGCCTAGGAAAGTCGTGGCACTAGGCCGAATCACCGTGCCTAGGCATGACACTAGGCCGAGGCACCGTGCCTAGGAAAGTCGTGGCACTAGGCCGAATCACCGTGCCTAGGCATGACACTAGCCGAGGGCACCGTGCCTAGGCATGCACTAGGCCGAATCACCGTGCCTAGGCATGACACTAGGCCGAGGCACCGTGCCTAGGCATGCACTAGGCCGAATCACCGTGCATAGGCATGACACTAGGTCGAGGCACCGTGCCTAGGCATGCACTAGGCCGAATCACCGTGCCTAGGCATGACACTAGGCCGAGGCACCGTGCCTAGGCATGCACTAGGCCGAATCACCGTGCATAGGCATGACACTAGGCCGAGGCACCGTGCCTAGGCATGCACTAGGCCGAATCACCGTGCATAGGCATGACACTAGGGCGAGGCACCGTGCCTAGGCATGCACTAGGCCGAATCACCGTGCCTAGGCATGACACTAGGCCGAGGCACCGTGCCTAGGCATGCACTAGGCCGAATCACCGTGCATAGGCATGACACTAGGTCGAGGCACCGTGCCTAGGCATGCACTAGGCCGAATCACCGTGCCTAGGCATGACACTAGGGCGAGGCACCGTGCCTAGGCATGCACTAGGCCGAATCACCGTGCCTAGGCATGCACTAGGCCGACACCGTGCCTAGGCATGCACTAGGCCGAATCACCGTGCCTAGGCATGACACTAGGCCGAGGCACCGTGCCTAGGCATGCACTAGGCCGAATCACCGTGCATAGGCATGACACTAGGCGAGGCACCGTGCCTAGGCATGCACTAGGCCGAATCACCGTGCCTAGGCATGACACTAGGCCAGGCACCGTGCCTAGGCATGCACTAGGCCGAATCACCGTGCCTAGGCATGACACTAGGCCGAGGCACCGTGGCCTAGGCATGCACTAGGCCGAATCACCGTGCCTAGGCATGACACTAGGGCGA
>JAREIK010012505.1:0-5000 GCA_029783825.1 Sapria himalayana | reverse complement strand
ATGAAAAAGTGATAATTTTAATTTTTTTTTTTCTCTAAAAATATAGGAATACAGGGGAAAACATGGGAAAAGGTATTGAAAAACATTTTTTGTCATGATAATGATATTTTGAACAATGAATGAAGAAGAAACAATGGAATAGAAACGAGCATGGTTAGGGAAGCGATTAAGGCATCGGTGCGGAAAGCCATCAATATTGTCGGGTGAGGAAAGGCATGGAGGACAACAAGGGTTGTGGCACCATCAATATTGCCGAGGCACCATCAATATTGCACATTACATTTCTTGGCACGATGGAACGGGTTACCGTGGCGTGCAATAGCACTAGGCCGAGGCCCCGTGTGTCTGGGCATGACAAAGCACTAGACCCAGGCCCTATGTCTAGGCATGGCGTGGCATAGCACTAGGCGCCGAGGCATCGTGTGTCTAGGCATGCCATGCCATAGCACTAGGCGCCGAGGCCCCGTGTGTCTAGGCATGGCATGGCACTAGGCGTCGAGGCCTCGTGGGTCTAGGCATTGCATGGCATGGCACTAGGCGTCGAGGCCCCGTGTGTCTAGGCATGGCATGTCACTAGGCGTCGAGGCCCCGTGGGTCTAGGCACTGCATGGCATGGCACTAGGCGTCGAGGCCCCGTGGGTCTAGGCATGGCATGGCATGGCACTAGGCGTCGAGGCCCCGTGTGTCTAGGCATGGCATGCCATAGCACCAGGCGCCGAGGCCCCGTGTGTCTGGGCATGGCACGGCATGGAACTAGCCCGAGGCCCCGTGTGCCTAGGCATGGCATGGCATGGAACTAGGCGCCGAGGCCCCGTGTGTCTAGGCATGGCATGGCACTAGGCGTCGAGGCCCCGAGGGTCTAGGCATTGCATGGCCTGGCACTAGGCGTCGAGGCCCCGTGGGTCTAGGCATGGCATGGCACTAGGCGTCGAGGCCCCGTCGGTCTAGGCATGGCATGGCATGGCATGGCATGGCACTAGGCGTCGAGGCCCCGTCGGTCTAGGCATGGCATGGCATGGCACTAGGCGTCGAGGCCCCGTGTGTCTAGGCATGGCATGCCATAGCACCAGGCGTCGAGGCCCCGTGTGTCTTGGCATGGCATGGAACTAGCCCGAGGCCCCGCGTGCCTAGGCATGGCATGGAACTAGGCGCCGAGGCCCCGTGTGTCTAGGCATGGCTTGCCATAGCACTAGCCCGAGGCCCCGTGTGTCTAGGCATGGCATGGCACTAGGCGTCGAGGCCCCGAGGGTCTAGGCATTGCATGGCATGGCACCAGGCGTCGAGGCCCCGTGTGTCTAGGCATGGCATGGCATGGCACCAGGCGCCGAGGCCCCGTGTGTCTGGGCATGGCATGGGCGTGGCATGGAACTAACCCGAGGCCCCGTGTGCCTGGGCATGGCTTGGCATGGCATGGAACTAGCCCGAGGCCCCGTGTGCCTAGGCATGGCTTGGCATGGAACTAGCCCGAGGCCCCGTGTGCCTAGGCATGGCTTGGCATGGAACTAGGCGCGCGAGGCCCCGTGTGTCTAGGCATGGCATGCCATAGCACTAGCCCGAGGCCCCGTGTGTCTAGGCATGGCGTGCCATAGCACTAGGCGCCGAGGCCCCGTGTGTCTAGGCATGGCATGGCATGGCATGGCACTAGGCGTCGAGGCCCCGTGGGTCTAGGCATTGCATGGCATGGCACTAGGCGTCGAGGCCCCGTGGGTCTGGGCATGGCATGCCATAGCACTAGCCCGAGGCCCCGTGTGTCTAGGCATGGCGTGCCATAGCACTAGGCTCCGAGGCCCCGTGTGTCTAGGCATGGCATGGCATGGCACTAGGCGTCGAGGCCCCGTGGGTCTAGGCATTGCATGGCATGGCACTAGGCGTCGAGGCCCCGTGGGTCTAGGCATTGCATGGCATGGCACTAGGCGTCGAGGCCCCGTGGGTCTGGGCATGGCATGCCATAGCACTAGCCCGAGGCCCCGTGTGTCTAGGCATGGCGTGCCATAGCACTAGGCTCCGAGGCCCCGTGTGTCTAGGCATGGCATGGCATGGCATGGCACTAGGCGTCGAGGCCCCGTGGGTCTAGGCATTGCATGGCATGGCACTAGGCGTCGAGGCCCCGTGGGTCTAGGCATTGCATGGCATGGCACTAGGCGTCGAGGCCCCGTGGGTCTAGGCATGGCATGGCATGGCACTAGGCGCCGAGGCATCATCGTGTGTCTGGGCATGGCATAGCACTAGGCGCCGAGGCCCCGTGTGTCTGGGCATGGCATAGCACTAGGCGCCGAGGCATCCTGTGTCTAGGCATGGCATGGCATAGAGAACTAGGTCGATGCCCCGTGTGTCTAGGCATGGAATGGCATGGCACTAGGCGCCGAGGCCCCGTGTGTCTAGGCATGGCATAGAGCACTAGGCCAATTAATGGCACATCCATGATAGAAATAAACCTCAACCCTAAAAAAACAATGTTTTTTAAACTAGGCCGAGTTTAATCTAGGCATGGCATGGCACTACTAGGCCGAGGCACCGTGCCTAGGCATGTCATGGCACTAGGCCGAATCACAGTGCCTAGGCATGACACTAGGCCGAGGCACCGTGCCTAGGCACGCCATTAAGCCGAGGCACCCTGTTTAGGCAAGGAACCAGGCCGGGGCACCATTTCTAAGCATGTCATAACACTATGTCGAGGCACCTTGTCCGGGGCAACGTGACTAGGCATGCCATGGCACTAGGCCGAGGCACCGTGCCCTATGCATGAGACTAGGCCGACGCACCGTGCTTAGGCATGCACTAGGCCGAATCACCGTGCCTAGGCATGTCATGGCACTAGGCCGAGGCACCGTGCCTAGGCATGCACTAGGCCGAATCACCGTGCCTAGGCATGACACTAGGCCGAGGCACCGTGCCTAGGCATGCACTAGGCCGAATCACCGTGTCTAGGCATGTCATGGCACAAGGCCGAGGCACCGCGCCGAATCGCCGTGTCGAGGCATGCCAAGGCACTAGGCCGTGCCACCGTGCCTATTCAAGCACTTGGCCGAGGCACCGTTCCTAGGAGGCATGCACTAGGCCGAATCACCGTGCCTAGGCATGCCATGGCACTAGGCCGAATCACCGTGCCTAGGCATGCCATGGCACTATGCCGAATCACCGTGCCTAGGCATGTCATGGCACTAGGCCGAGGCACCGTGCTTAGGCAAGCACCTGGCCGAGGCACCGTGCCCAGGCCATGACACTAGGCCGAATCACCTTGCCTAGGCATGTCATGGCACTAGGCCGAGGCACCGTGCCCAGGCCATGGCACTAGGCCGAGGCACCGTGCCTAGGCATGAGACTAGGCCGACGCAACGTGCTTAGGCATGCATGTCATGGCACTAGGCCGAGGCACACTAGGCCGAGGCACCGTTCCTAGGCAAGTCGTGGCACTAGGCCGAGGCACCGTTCCTAGGCAAGTCGTGGCACTAGGCCGAATCACCGTGCCTAGGCATGTCTTGGCACTAGGCCGAGGCACCGTGCCTAGGCAAGTCGTGGCACTAAGCCGAATCACCGTGCCTAGGCATGTCATGGCACTAGGACGAGGCACCGTGCCTAGGAAAGTCGTGGCACTAGGCCGAATCACCGTGCCTAGGCATGACACTAGGCCGAGGCACCGTGCCTAGGCATGACACTAGGCCGAGGCACCGTGCCTAGGCATGCACTAGGCCGAATCACCGTGCATAGGCATGACACTAGGTCGAGGCACCGTGCCTAGGCATGCACTAGGCCGAATCACCGTGCCTAGGCATGACACTAGGCCGAGGCACCGTGCCTAGGCATGCACTAGGCCGAATCACCGTGCATAGGCATGACACTAGGTCGAGGCACCGTGCCTAGGCATGCACTAGGCCGAATCACCGTGCCTAGGCATGACACTAGGCCGAGGCACCGTGCCTAGGCATGCACTAGGCCGAATCACCGTGCATAGGCATGACACTAGGTCGAGGCACCGTGCCTAGGCATGCACTAGGCCGAATCACCGTGCCTAGGCATGACACTAGGCCGAGGCACCGTGCCTAGGCATGCACTAGGCCGAATCACCGTGCCTAGGCATGACACTAGGCCGAGGCACCGTGCCTAGGCATGCACTAGGCCGAATCACCGTGCATAGGCATGACACTAGGTCGAGGCACCGTGCCTAGGCATGCACTAGGCCGAATCACCGTGCCTAGGCATGCACTAGGCCGAATCACCGTGCCTAGGCATGACACTAGGCCGAGGCACCGTGCCTAGGCATGCACTAGGCCGAATCACCGTGCCTAGGCATGACACTAGGCCGAGGCACCGTGCCTAGGCATGCACTAGGCCGAATCACCGTGCATAGGCATGACACTAGGTCGAGGCACCGTGCCTAGGCATGCACTAGGCCGAATCACCGTGCCTAGGCATGACACTAGGCCGAGGCACCGTGCCTAGGCATGCACTAGGCCGAATCACTGTGCATAGGCATGACACTAGGTCGAGGCACCGTGCCTAGGCATGCACTAGGCCGAATCACCGTGCCTAGGCATGCACTAGGCCGAATCACCGTGCATAGGCATGACACTAGGTCGAGGCACCGTGCCTAGGCATGCACTAGGCCGAGGCACCGTGCCTAGGCATGCACTAGGCCGAATCACCGGTGCCTAGCATGCCATGGGACTATGCCGAATCACCGTGCCTAGGCAGGCCATGGCACTAGCCGAATCACCGTGTTCCTAGGCATGTCATGGCACTAGGCCAGGCACCGTGTCTAAAGCAGGGGGGGGAGGCAGCTTGTAATAATATCATGGGGTTGGGGGGAGGCAAGCATGTAATGGCATGGTCGGGCACAAGGACACCACACCATGCCTCGGAACGGTCTACCACGTGATCGAGGCAACGTGTCTACGAATGGACGCAAGCACGACCGAGGCACCATGGCATAGCCCGTGTGCAAGAAGTGCAAGTCGTGCTGGTCTGGAATTCGCTTGTCTTGATTTCGAGCAAGGCAATCG
>JAREIK010012504.1:0-14927 GCA_029783825.1 Sapria himalayana | reverse complement strand
TGAGTGACACAAAGATGGAGAATCCTGAGAGTGTAGAGCAGTTCCTTGTGGGTATGGTAGACTAATACTATGGAACTAATGAACTTTGAAGGATTACTCAGATAGATCACCAACTTACTTATAATTTGAGGATGGTTGAATGAAGTATCTGTTTAATCACTCAGAGGTCTCTCTCTTTCTACTGAATTGATTCTGATCCCGTGTTAGCAAAGATCTAATCAAGGAGATGGAAATTTTCATCAGAAGTGTAGGATGAGGTGTCAATCAAATTGGAGAAGGCTTGCAATATCTGTCTATGGGAGGCAAAGAATTCTTTAGTCCTAAGATCTGAGTATGAAGTACTGAAAAGGAAAAATACTTGATTCTTAGAAAGAGGGTTATATATTACAAGTAACTGATTAGAATCATGTCTCATAAATGAATATGAACCTTTAATCAGTGGATAAAGTATTGTTAAGGGGAAATCCAAACCATACTACCTTCGCATCTTGACAAACTCAGTTTTCCAATTGATGGCTTGAGCTATAAATTGAAATGATGCAGAAATTGATTATTATTAATTGATCCATAGTCCAAGTTTGTCTCACTTAGTGAATCATCAACCCCAATTTATTAAACTTTACGTTTGTATATTTAAGATTTCAGTCTAGGACTATATTTAAGTCTCTTATTCATCATATCATTGGAGTTCCAAATAGTAATGATCTTAGTAGTTGGATAATTAGTCTTTGATTTATCATCTATCCTTGTGAGAGTGATATCGGACTTTAAATATCCTACTTTTATTACTTGTACGACCTGTTGCACTTGCAGTGATCGAGGACCACACACAAATTTAAATGATCATTTATAAGAAAAGAAACAATTCCAATTTTTTCATACATATGAAAAATTGTCTGACAAGTTTTTGGCATTGTGTCATGGACTGAAAAGTTCTATGTGGTAGTACCAGAAGATTTGGCATACACTGATCACATCATATAGTTTGGTCTGAATAAGTCTTTGGCGCCGTTGCGAGATTAGGTAATAGTCTTTGGTAGTAGTGTCATAAATTTGTATATATCATTTGGTCTTAACAAGTTTTTAGCGCTGTTGCGGGATAGAAATGATAAATTAAAGATCAATATTCTAACCAAAAAGGGATTTATAATTTGTACATTTTTCTTTTTGATATTATTTTTTAGAAAAATCACAAAACTAGTTTTAATGGCAGTAGCTGAAAGAAGCTACTGACATTTTTCTATGAGCTTAATGGATATAACTGTCTCCCACATAATCATTATATCTAGTGTGTTTCTATTTCAGGAAGATTTTACATGCATAGAAAATCAAAAGCAGATCTACTGCCTCTGGACACTGAAATGAGAGAACACTAAAGAATCTGAGGAAGATCATAGTTACAGAATCCAGAAGTATGGAAAATCAAGAGAAAGACTGTAGGCTATTCCAGAAGAAGAAGAATAAGCAGAGAGAACTCAAATGCCTAATACTATGGAGGACTTTTGGAGGCCTATTATTCAAGATGAGTACTCTACAGTAAGACAACCTACCATAGAAGCTAACAATTTTGAGCTGAAGTCAACATTGATTACTGATGAGCCTAAAAGTCATCTCTTTTTAGTCCATTTTTCTGTTTGATTTTCAGTTAAAATTTAATAATTAATATACAGAATTATGCAAAAAATCACCAATCTGTTATTAGCAGGTAGAAGGGAAGAAAGAAGAAAAAGCAGTAGAAAAATGCAGCAATAAGTGGAGAAAAAAAAGTGTAGTCGAATAGCAGAGCAGAAATGGAAGCAACTGGTTGAGTCATTGATGCAGCTGTGGGTCTACACAGTCCAGTTCTGAGGTCGCGACACCAGGAAGATTAAAGGGAATTTAATGCAGGTCGTGACAGAGATCACAGCGTATGCAGCTGAGGGATAAGCAGA
Organism: Sapria himalayana; assembly: GCA_029783825.1. Taxonomy (NCBI): domain Eukaryota; kingdom Viridiplantae; phylum Streptophyta; class Magnoliopsida; order Malpighiales; family Rafflesiaceae; genus Sapria; species Sapria himalayana. Next base: position 12,996 of record JAREIK010012504.1, on the reverse strand, counting down.
AATTACAAGAGTAATGTCGCGACATAAAAATGAGGTCGCGACATCAATCACAACCAGTGCAGTCTACAGCAGCAGAAGGTGATGTCGTGACAAGAAGACTGATGTCGCGACATCAAGAACCACTGGTTTTTACAGACAGAGACTTAATGCTGAAGTCGTGACATCAAGAGGAGATCAACTGAAGGCTTCGAAACTATGAGGTTGAAGTCACGACATCAGGGGACATCCGTTCAAGGAAACAGTACCAGGAGCTGATGTCGCGACAAGAGAACTGAGGTCGCGACATCATGACAACCAGTAAAAGGGTGCAGGAGACTTGAGCCCATGTCGCGACAACATCCTGATGTCGCGACATCAAAAACAACCATTGAGACAGGCAAGGGGTCAGCTCGATGTCGTGACATCAAGAACAGACCGTGGAGACTTGCGAAGTCACGACATCAAAAGACAAGATGAAGACTGCAGATGACTTGAGCTGAAGTCGCGACAAGGCACAGACGTCGCGACATCAGGAGAGAACAATCGAAACCTGCCAAGACGTGAGGAGATGTCGCGACTTCAGAATGAAGTCGCGACCTCGATGATGTCACGACTTGGAAACTGAAGTCGCGACTTGAACAGTGACTTGGGCCTGGATCCTTTACAGTCCACAGCAGGCTACCTTGGGATTAGGGCCCAATTTAGGAACCCTATAAATACACAGCTATCCAGCTCCTTCAAGTAGCTTGGCGGCCACAGACAAGAGGTCTGGATTGCTGAAAAGCTCATTTTCTTTTTGTTCTTTTCTTTTCTTTTTCTTTTCTTTTATTTGTTTGTTTTCCGTCGTTTTAGAGTAGATTATGTTTCGTATTTTCATTTTTCTTTATGTTTTCCGACGCTGGATGTTATCGTTTAAGCTGAAGCTGAATGCAGAATTCTATTTCTTTTCAAATTACTACCTGGAATGTTTGAAGTTCAGACAAATTTCTGGAATTCGATTGTTTCAGTTTCAATTTGCAGTTGTTCTTATGATCAGAGGAATGCTGTAGCGTGTAATTTAGTAATTGAGGAATCCAGTTTCCATTAACTGAACGTTATAGTCAGAATTTATCTTTCCTGTAGTCGTTCCAGCAACTTGTTAATTTCAGTTAATGAATTTACTTCTGGTTTTGGGGTTATTTTCTTGGGATTTGAATATCAGTTTCTTATACCTGTTAAGATTTGCGTCGTTACTCTGATTTCCAGGAGGTCCCTTGAGTGACACATGGAAGACATTCCTGAGAGTAATGTGCATTTCTTTGAAGGTATACTAACCTGCTATTAGGGATCTTTTATGCTTTGCAAGTTCACTTAGATAAATCTTCTTCTCACTTGAAATCAAGAACGAGTTGAATGAGTTATCTACTTAAACAAGCAAAGAGTTCACCTCAATTCGGATAGTGAGGCCAATCCCGTGTTAGCTGAGATCTAATCAAGGAAGGGTTGAACTATCCTAATTTCGAGGAGGAGCATTCTGGAAGTTGTATATCCTTGCTTGACCGATAACTTGGGAGCTAAGGTTTACAGTCCATAAAATGGGTATGAAGTATTGCAAAAGAAAAATACCCAGATTAAGGAAGTCCTCTTAAAAGTAGTTATTTAATTCCCTGTATTCGAGAGAATCAGGTCATGAATTAGATAATGAAATGTGGAGTGTGGAGAGATCCAGCTGCACTAAATTTGCCTTGGACAGATTTTGAAACTTGAGTTAATCAAGAAATTCTATCAGATTTAACTGCAGGAATTGATAGTTCACTATAACTGTTTTTATTAATGTGTCTTGAGGATAACTATTCAGTATTCGTTCTTTAGTAAAAATTTAATATTCTTTATTCTTTATTTTTCAGTTGTTGGTTATTTCAGTTATTTTCTTTTGTTCTTAAAATTTTCCAGCATCTAACTGCTGGACCCTAATATCATTTTTCTGTCGTTCAAATAGTATGGAGCTTGAGTAGTCAGGGTAGTTGATTTAAAATTCTTGAGATCTCTGTGGGATCGATATCTGGACTTACATCCATTTTATTACTAGTTGACCTGTGCACTTGCAGAATAGCAAATCAAAACAAGCTTTGAAAATGACTTATTCTAAAGAGATTTCTGTTCTACATATTATAATTTCCACCAGTTTATGGCAAGGTTGCTGAGGATTAATTAATTGTCCTTTGGTAATAGTGTCATAAATTTGTACATGTGTTTTGGTTTGGTCAACAATTACCATGGTACAGCAGCACCAGTTCACTGGTCATCCCTCTGAAGATCCCAATGAGCATATGGGGAGATTCATGAGGATGGCCAACACAGTCAAACTGAATGGGGTGAGACCAGAAGTAATCAAGTTGCAGCTCTTCCTTTTTTCACTGAGAGATGTGGCAGCAACATGGTTTGATTTATTGCCAATTGGATCAGTAAACAGTTGGGAAGATTTGGTGGAGGCCTATATGAGCAGATTTTTTCCTCCAGCTCTAACTTCTGAGAGAAGAGGAGAAATAATTGTCTTCAAGAAGGGGGAAGATGAGAGTCTTTTCAACGCATGGGAAAGATTTAAGAGACTTTTAAAAAGATGTCATATGCATGGAATAGATCTGACCACCCAGATGGATATATTCTATCATGCCATGGGCTTTCAAGAGAAGAAGTGCAGAAGAGGCAAGGCAACTGATTGAAGACCTTGCTGTAAAGACCAAATAATGTATATATGAAAATATGGCCAAGGGAGTGAATGTGGTAAATACTCAAAAACTGATTTGAAACAAAAGTAAGTGTACTCAAAAACTGAAATGAAAAGTATTACCAACACTCAACCCCTTTCCGCAAGTGCACGGGTCATACAAGTAATAAAGTGGACTCTAGGAGTCCGGATATCGTACCCACGAGGATTGGAGGTTCTCTCTAATTGGAATTTGATCACCCCGATTACAAGGGCTCTTCACTATTTAGGCGATCAAATAGGATGTGGAATAAAATCAATTTAATTGAAACAAAAACTGATTTAAAACTAATCCTAAAAATCTACCAAATAAACAACTACTTAATTCTAAAAGGTATGAAGAGAGTCACTAGGGATGGGGATAATTATTCACAAAACAGTTTGCATTTCCTTGAAAGCACAACAATTGTGAGTTGAATGCTAGATTTGTCCAAGAGCAATGTAGTATAGCTTGGATTTCTCCTGGCACTATACATTTCACTATCTAACACACCATATTCCTTTTCAGGACAAATGGGTCTAAATAGCTACTTGTAAAATTTGGCCCTCTTTAAGATTTGATTGTTTTTCTTTTTCAATACTTCACAACCATTTCTTAGGACTGAAGAATTCTTGCCCCCATAGACAGGATAATGCAAGCCTTCTCCAATGTAATTGGTATCTCGTCCTTCAAATCTAATAAAATTTTCTATCTCCTTGATTAGATCTTTGCTAACACGGGATCAAGATCCTTTCATCAGACTAAGGAGAAACCTCTGATCAACTAAATTGATACATCATCTAATTAATCCTCACACCATGAGTAAATTAGTGATCTATCAAAGTAATTTTTCAGAGTTCATTAGTTCCAAGATATTAGTCTAACATACCCCTAAGTTACCGCTCTTTACTCTCAGGAATCTCCATCTCTGTGTCACTCAGAGGGCCTCCTGGAAATCAGAGCAAAGATACAGCTCTTTTCTAGGGTATAAGCTACTAATATTCCGAACAGTTCATTATATGAACATACCAATTATATAAATTCAGTATTCAAACCCACAAAATAACTGAAGAAACTGCAAATCTGAATGTTCAACAATTAATCCCCAACCCTAGAGGGTGTTTAATGTTCCATTACTGGATTCCAATCATCACCAATCAAACAAAAAGTAAGAAAATGAAGAAAGAAATCAAGAGACAAGAAGAGAAAAATCCAGATTTGAGCTTAAATCTTCGCCTCAACAGTAAATAAATTGAATATCTGAGTACAGCACTGAAATCTCTTAATAGAAATAAAAATCTGCTCTAAAACTACTCTAAGATCTATTAAAAATAAAAATATGCAGCAAAAACTAAGAAAATGGGCAGTTTAGAGAGAGAAAACCCATGAGAGAGAGAAAAATCCAGATTTTAGCTTCAATCTTTGTCTGAACCTTAGTGAAATCTGAATCTCTGTTATACAGCACCGAAAATCTCTTCAATACAAAGAAAATCTGCTAAAAAATTACTCTAAGATCTACAAAAAAATCAAAATTGTAGAAAAACTGGAAAAATGGGCAGTTTAGAGAGAGAAACCCCATGAGAGAGGTTCTCCAATCTTCCCGCTGCCCTCTTTACCTAAAAAACGAGTATATATGGTCCTAGGGTGAAATGGGCTTGAAAATAGGTCAAAATATCAATTTTCGACCTTTTTTAGGTTTCTCCAGCGTTTTTGGTCGCGACACAGCTTTTTTAGGTCGCGACAGTTTTTTGGTCGCGACACAGTTTTTGGGGTCGCGACCAAGTTTCCTGGTCGTGACAGCTTGCTTGGTCGCAACAATTTCTGGACAGCAACTTGTTTTTCTTCTCCAACTTGTCGAGGCCATAACTTATTCGTTTTAACTCGGATTTGGGCGTGTGAGTACTCGTTGGAAAGCTCTTTGAATGTAGAATGCAACCATGTGGAAGTTTGAACCATTTGATGTTCTATATGGTATAGAAAAATTTATCTTCCCAGTGGCGCATTGTGAGACTCTCGGTTGACTCTTCTTTTGGAAATATATTGTTCATTTCTTGTCAAATCACTTGATTTTTATCAATAATCCTACAAAACCAAGTTTAGAGGAAATTTTATGAGTTTTACATGAATATGGATACAAAATGCACAAAATAGCATGTGACATGAACTCAAAACATAGATGAGTTTTGCACTCATCAAACACCCCCAAACTTGAAGTTTTGTTTGTCCTCAAGCAAAGAAAAGAAAGAAGTTGCTTGTCCCCAAGCAATGGAAGAGAAGAGTTCATTTCACCCTTTTTATTTAACCAAAACTAAGTAATCAAGCTTTGCAAGGGGTATGTGATATGTGTCTCAAGAATTACCCTTACAAGGAATATAGAGAATATGATCAAGATAATTTATTCATTTTAATAGTGAATTAATCTCATAATAGACAAATTTAGATCATGGTTCTCACTAGTGTGTGTGTGTGTGGTCTTCCCCTATCCAAACAATTGCAAGCTAGATGAGTTTATGAGAATTGAGATAAGTACGCGGATCTCCTAAGATAATTTATTTAGGTTCCATAGGCTTGTTGTTCTTATCACTCTCCACTAATGTAGGCACACACAACTCTCAAGATCAAGTAGGTCTTTATAAGCTTGTAATGTAAGGCTTGGGTAAGGGGTAGTTGAGTAGTCATTTTAGGCTAAAACTTACCCAAACATACATATTTTTCTGCATTGACAGCTCCTACTCCATCCTGATTCTTACCATCAGCATAGTGACACTCTCAAACACCCCAAAATCTGTTTAGGTGCATCCTTCCATACTCCTCATATCACCTTTCTGCACAAATTCTGCATTCTTTCAACAAACACCAAGAAGCCTTTTTCTTTAAGACAAGGTTATTAGAGTGGTGCAATGTCAAAACCCCCTTAAGCTTTCTACCAACCCTTAGCGAGCTTTAAATCAATAGCTCCCAGACCAATTGGCCTTAGGGTACTAGGTGTTGAGACACCCCTTAGGATTTACTTGCTCTAGGGAAGGAAGGCTACGAGGCTAGACTCACTCCTCCTTGACTTTTTATTGTATTTTTGCTTCTTTTACACTTGATATTTTTCTGTTTTTTTTTTTTTTTTTTTTTTTTTTTTTACAACCTCTTTTGATTTTCAACTTAACTCATTTCAACCAATTTGGAGTTATTTTTCCTATGGAAAAATAACTCCCCCAAACTTGCTCCTCACCACATTTCTCAATTATGTTCAAATCCTCATGTTATGGGTGAGTTTGGTTCTTTATTGAGGGATAGTGATGTATAGGAAGGTTATTGGCTTCAAACTTGGTTTTTTATAAACAGAATTTTGGCTCTTTAAGGCTCAACATCTTGGTACTAGAGGAATATGCATATGCATATTAATAGGGTTAGCTTGAAAGGCACAATCTTTCCAAGGATGGCCTATATCATTTCTCAATTGTTGTGTTGCCTAGGATTTCGCCTCAAGCGATAATAGAACAAGTTCTAGAACCTATGGAGATCAAAATTAGATGGATTCTCATAAACCTTCTCTAACCCAAGCAAAAACTGCTTTTCAAGGGTACTTAGTGACCACGTGCATGGATTTTGAGAAACCAATGACTAAATAGCCTATTAAAGAGATAACTCATTAAGCATTAAGTCCTATTATCTCTAATATTGTCCATATCCAAGGGTTCATTTATGGTCCTTATTGACATCACAACAACTCCAAGCAAAACTCAATTAACTCAATAAACTCTAACTAAAAAAAATATACCAAACTAAGATGTAAGTTAGGAAGCATCAAACAAAGTCATTATCCAGAAAAGCACCAGAAAATTTCATCCTCAAAGTTGTCATTTGCAACATGTGGGGTGTGACATGATAAACTAACCAAAAATAAACACCCCCAAACTTTGAGATGAACATTGTCCTAAATGTCTAGCAATGAGCAAAAGGAAGCAATAAAGTAAAAGGGTAATAAAGAGAGTTGGGAAAAGTGAACTCCCCTTTGTAGTCTTGGCCACTTTGAATAGGAACCTTGATGATTTTCAGACATTGACATTGGTGTACTACCCCTTGATACACTCTTTTGCTTCTTTGGAGCCATGAAAGTGGCTTTGGCATTTTCTCAAACACTTGGTGTGCACCAACTTCCTTCACCTCAAATGAGTGAGTTTTGATTCTTCAAAACCTCCTTCAATACATGCAAATCACTCCACAATCAACAATGATCCACAAAGAACCCAAAAACAAACAACCAAGCACAAAAATTTTCTTCCATTGTAACTCCTCTTTGATGCTTGGAATGATGGATGGAAAATTGGGGTTCAACAAAGGTAAGTTTGTGGGTTTGTGATGGGTTTTGAAGCTTGAAGATGATGGAGATGGATTGGGGAGGAATGTGATTTAGGATTTGAGTGGATGGGAGATGAATTTGAAAGTGGTTAGAAGTTGCAAGGGTTGGAGGGAAAGAGTATGGCAGGATAGAGTATAAAGTAGGAAGAAGAAAAATGGGTTTTAAAGGGTTAAAGAGCCTCTGTTTTCGTGACTGTGGTGCTAGGTCACGTCAGCAATTCTGCTCAGCACCCCTGTTTTTTATCCAACTTGTTATACTCATATCTCCTTCATTTTAGCTCGGAATTGGATGTGTAAGGACTCGTTGGAAAGCTCTTTCAATGTAGAATGTGCTCATGGGCTGAGGTGAACCATTTGGAGCCTCAATCAATACAGAAAAATCAGAATGTTCAATGCTGTCCAGTGTGATGATTTCTTGACTCCTTAGGTTCTCCTTGCTTTGTCTCTTGCCCATAGTCACTTGCTATCCTTCAAAAGTCCTTCATGCTTATATATTCTCTCAAAATTCCTCCAATAGCAACCCTTAATGCTTTCATTCATGCTTAAACTCATCTCTTGTCTTCAATTCTCCTCAAGCATGATCATGAACCTTCCAACTTTATATTTCAGTTCAATTTGGTTCATTTCATCTCAAAAACCTGAAATTTGATGAACATCTCCACTCCATTTTTTTTTTCACACTTCAAGCACTATAATTACATCAACCACTTTCCAACTTCTTGCCTTCGCTCTTGCAAACTAGTCATGACAACATGTTGAACTTGAAACCTACTTATTCTGAAAACACTAACAAATAAAGTTAAAACATTGCTGGAATTTTCATCACAGCAGTAAAAAAAACATAAACAAATAAAGTAACTAAAAAAAATAGAAAAAGAAAAGAGAGTGGATAGAATCCTTATTACTTAACTTGGGTTGCCTCCCAAGAAGCTGCTCCGTTTTTAGAGTCCAGCTAGACTCATTGGAAAAGTACTAGTGCTTCCATTTGGCCAATCATTCATCTTGGAAAGCACTTCCTCTTTATAACCATTCAGCTCAAGGATGTTTTCTTTCAGATTTTGAATAGGGGAAATAAACTCAAAATCCCCTTTAATTATGGCTGGTGGTTCAGCCACAATTTCTTCAAAACAGTCCCCTCTATGTGAAGTAGATGTAAACACATTTATGCTTAAGGGGGACTGTTCAAACATGTGCCCTTTTGATTGAAGCAAGCTGCAGAATTTTCTGCACATGGCTCTTTCTTGCTCCGTCAAAGGTAATGGTTGGTGAAGATTGAACTTTGCTTTCTCCTCACCCACAAGCAAGGTGAGCTCCCCCTTGTTGATGTCAATCCATGCTTGGCTTGAGGAAAGAAGTGGTCTTCTTAGTATATGAGAATTTTGTAGATCCCCTTCAATGCCCCAAGTCACAAAATCCATGGGGAAGGTAAATGTGTCAATCTTCACCAAAATGTTTTCAATAGCCATTACTTGACTTTCTTCTTCAAATTTCAGTTTATCCACTAATGGCTCTTCATCCTCTAAGTTGTTTAGGAGTGTCTTGTTCTCAATTTCCAGCTCATTTTCACCTTCTTCCACAGATTTCAGTGATATGAAATTTCTGCACATTGCTCAAAGGAGCATCCATGCATTCAATGGGATTTTTCAAAGTATTACTAGGAGAGGTCCTAGAAAATTGATCCTTGAATGCTTGGACTAAGTGTCCAATTTGAGCTTCTATTTTTTTCAATCTAGCACTAGTGTTGACTTGGAAGGTATCTAAATCTGGGAATTTCTGCTCATGAAGACTACTCATCTTCTTGTTCTCATCCATGTCGGTAAAATTCTGCTCCTTAGCAAGAAACAACTCTTCTTCTTTTTGAAATGTGGGGGTTGAACTCCCTTGATAAGGCAATACTCCTTGTTCCATGAGTGAGTCATTCTGAATTCTTTGATTCAAATGATGAATAAGGAAGTCAAGCTTGGCTTCTATGGAGGCAATTCCATCTTCACTTGAATATTCCTCCATGAGTACCTACAAATAAGAAGAAAACAAAAGAAAATAAAGTACAAAAATACTAATAGTAAAAAATAAAAAATAAAATAAAATAAAAATTACCTAAGAAACAACTCACAACCAAAAATAAAAATAAAATAATTGCCTAAATTAGCAAATCACCCGTTCTTCAAAATGTCAACTTCCAATGAGAGAAAGTGAACCGTGCCAATCCCCGGCAACGGCGCCAAAAACTTGTAAAGACCAAATGATGTATATGTGAAAATATGGCCAAGGGAGTGAATGTGGTAAATACTCAAAAACTGATTTGAAACAAAAGTAAGTGTACTCAAAAACTGAAATGAAAAGTATTACCAACACTCAACCCCTTTCCGCAAGTGCACGGGTCATACAAGTAATAAAGTGGACTCTAGGAGTCCGGATATCGTACCCACGAGGATTGGAGGTTCTCTCTAATTGGAATTTGATCACCCCGATTACAAGGGCTCTTCACTATTTAGGCGATCAAATAGGATGTGGAATAAAATCAATTTAATTGAAACAAAAACTGATTTAAAACTAATCCTAAAAATCTACCAAATAAACAACTACTTAATTCTAAAAGGTATGAAGAGAGTCACTAGGGATGGGGATAATTATTTACAAAACAGTTTGCATTTCCTTGAAAGTGCAACATTTGTGAGTTGAATGCTAGATTTGTCCAAGAGCAATGTAGTATAGCTTGGATTTCTCCATACACCATACATTTCACTATCTAGACGATCCATATTCCTTTTCAGGACAAATGGGTCTAAATAGCTACTTGTAAAATTTGGCACTCTTTAAGATTTGATTGTTTTTCTTTTTCAATACTTCACAACCATTTCTTAGGACTGAAGAATTCTTGCCCCCATAGACAGGATAATGCAAGCCTTCTCCAATGTAATTGGTATCTCGTCCTTCAAATCTAATAAAATTTTCTATCTCCTTGATTAGATCTTTGCTAACACGGGATCAAGATCCTTTCATCAGACTAAGGAGAAACCTCTGATCAACTAAATTGATACATCATCTAATTAATCCTCACACCATGAGTAAATTAGTGATCTATCAAAGTAATTTTTCAGAGTTCATTAGTTCCAAGATATTAGTCTAACATACCCCTAAGTTACCGCTCTTTACTCTCAGGAATCTCCATCTCTGTGTCACTCAGAGGGCCTCCTGAAATCAGAGCAAAGATACAGCTCTTTTCTGGGTATAAGCTACTAATATTCCTAACAGTTCATTATATGAACAGTACCAATTATATAAATTCAGTATTCAAACCCACAAAATAACTGAGAAACTGCAAATCTGAATGTTCAACAATTAATCCCCAACCCTAGAGGGTGTTTAATGTTCCATTACTGGATTCCAATCATCACCAATCAAACAAAAAGTAAGAAAATGAAGAAAGAAATCAAGAGACAAGAAGAGAAAAATCCAGATTTGAGCTTAATCTTCGCCTCAACAGTAAATAATTGAATATCTGAGTACAGCACCGAAATCCTCTTCAATAGAAATAAAATCTGCTCTAAAACTACTCTAAGATCTATTAAAAATAAAAATCTGCAGCAAAAACTAAGAAATAGGGCAGTTTAGAGAGAGAAAACCCATGAGAGAGAGAGAAATCCAGATTTTTAGCTTCAATCTTTGTCTGAACCTTAGTGAAATCTGAATCTCTATTATACATCACCTGAAATCTCTTCAATAGAAATAAAATCTGCTCTAAAAACTACTCTAAAATCTAAAACAAATCAAAATCTACAGAAAAACTGGAAAAATGGGCAGTCTAGAGAGAGAAACCCCATGAGAGAGGCTCTCCAATCTTCCCGCTTGCCTCTTTACCTAAAAAACGAGTATATATATGGTCCTAGGGTGAAATGGGCTTGAAATTAGGTCAAAATACTCAATTTTCGGCCTTTTTTAGGTTTCTGCAGCATTTATAGTCGCGACACAGGTTTCTGTCGCGACACCATTTCTGTCGCGACACCATTTTCTGTCGCGACATCATTTTGTCGGACATCATTTCCTGTCGCGACCATTTCCTGTCGCGACTAATTTTCTGGACAGCAACTGGTTTTTCTTCTCTAATTGTCGGGGCCATAAACTTCTTCGTTTTAACTCGGATTTGGGCGTGTGAGTACTCGTTGGAAAGCTCTTTGAATGTAGAATGCATCCAGAGGGAATTTGAACCATTTTATGTTCCAGATGGTACATAAAATTCATCTTTCCAGTGGTGCGCTATGAGACTCTTGGCTAACTCTTCTTTTGGAAATATATTGCTCATTTTTGCCAAATCACTTGCTTTCATCAATAATCCTACCAAACCAAGTTTAGAGGAAATTTTATGAGTTTTACATGAATATGGATATAAAATGCACAAAATAGCATATGAAATGAACTCAAAACATAGATGAGTTTTGCACTCATCAATATCAAAAGGTCCACAATACTCACCACCATTGTCAGTACGGATGCATTTCAACTTCTTGCCGACTGCCTCTTGATTCGTGCCACAGTAGGGGTGCCGAAATCAACAAATTTGTATCCTAAACCTACTGTCGTAGTCAGCTACTGCGTATAGTGGTCTAGAGTCGAATACAGGGATGGGTTTTCTGTACACATGATTTACAGTGAAGGCAAAAATGGTGAATTTGGTTTGGATTTAAGGTTGGTAAAACAGGGGTGTGTTGGTTGTTTACAGGCTGAAAATAAAATGAGAAAAAATAAGAAAAAGAACTCCTTGAAGCATTGGGCTACTGGTTTTAAGTCCTAAGGCAACTGAGAGGTCCCCGGTTTCATTTCCTCGCGTTGGGGAGGATGACATATAGTCATCTCTCGAACCGGATCTTCATTTAACTTTTAAAAAACTAAACCCTAATAATTTTCCTTTTGATAGAAAGCACTAATTTAGCATTTATGGTTCCTACAGTGAAAACATGTCTCAAAAACCTACCCTTCAATAACTAATAGGAGACAACTAACTAGGCATCAGTGAATCTAGTGAAAGTATCCATTGAACCCAAAAAGCTTGCCAAATACACATTAGGGAGAGCATGCTTAAGAGATTTTAACCTAAAAAGTTGAAATCCAGCCCTTAACCTACCTCCAGTGGCTCGTAAAGGGCAACTAATGGATATCAGTGTATCTAAAGCTAAGAATACACTGAACCCTAAAAGCTTGCCAAGTATTGGCCAAGAAAGTACATCAAAAAGCTTTAAACCTAGAGTTGCAAATTTGGGAACCAAAATGTTAAAATCTGCTGCGTGAAAAACAGGGGAACCAAAAGTTTACCTTAAAACCGTTGCCCAGTAGCCCTCCTCTTCAAGGAGGAAGAGGTCTAGCCAACCATCCTCTGAGTTGTCATCCTCAGAGGAGTGTTTGGCAGCCGAGAAAGGGAGAGAAAAGGAAAGAAAATGGGAGGAAAAGGAACCAGCGGGGAAATGCCTCCCGATCCCGTGTTTGCCGAAAGTGAGGTTAGTGAGTTGATTGTTTTGTACAAACTGAGACTATATATGCTCCAGAGCAAGGGGAATTACCAAAGAACCAAAATCATAAGGTATTACAAGGGTTTAAATATGAAAAAACCAAAAATTGTAAACAAAAAGATGACGGCGTTTCAAAAAGCAGGGGAACAGGCTGCTGGAGGAACAGTGATCGCAGGATGCACAGTGGTGTGCCCAAAAGCACTCTTGCAAGTGAGCTAGTTTCTTAACATTTGTCTTCTTTCCTTCTGTCTTTGATCTGCAATGCTGCGTTTGACTATAATTCTTCGTGCTTGCATCAGATCATACAATTTTGGCACTAATTAGCTCGCCAAAACTGCAAAATTTGCCACAAAATGCGATCAGTAGAATAGTAGGGACTTAATGTGCAAATCGGGTTACAGTACGAATGATTAGTACAACAAAAGCACTCAAAA